>JAODPA010123903.1:0-17705 GCA_025585075.1 Nepenthes mirabilis
GAATAAAAAGAGATAAATAGAGAGTATATATATATATTTTTTGTCCTTAAGAAAACCTTTTGCATCTTATCCCTTTACCTATATCATTGGATGAATTCAATGCTTTAAAGAAAAAACCTGGAGATTAGCCATTCTCATAAGGATCCCTTTATATTTAGGACTTAGAACATGCAAGTCCAGTATAAAAAATTAGAAACTCTTATATTGTGAATATCTTTTTCTGAAAAAAAAAATAATTATGCTTTTCGGAAAACAAAAAGGCTTTTGAAGTGAGGGGAGAAGTAGGGCGAAAATAAACGCCCTCGTCAATCATCTATACCCAAGACTAGATTCATTGCACCCAACCAAAAAAAAAAAAAAAGGAAACAAAGCATTGAATGTAATTATGCTAATTCTAGAAAAAGAAGTGAAATTAGAAAGCCTTATAATAGACCGTAACTATCTTGTATGGTTCTGAGGATAATCGGCATACTCCCACCAACTGCGCGGGCAGGCGGGTGAGGGGGGCGCGGGCGGGCGAGGGGGGGCACGGGCAGCTCTATCGAACATACAGGGAATTGGAGGTAGCATTCTACCGATGTCAAGTCATGGACTGGTTTCTTCAGCCCTTTTTCTATGTGTTGGTGTTCTATATGACCGACATAAGACTCGACTTGTTAGATATTACGGAGGTTCAGTGAGCACCATGCCGAATCTCACTACCATTTTCTTCTTTTTCACCTTGGCCAATATGAGTTCACTTGGCACTAGCAGTTTTATCATATTAGAAAACTGTTTTCATCATGTGATACTCTTTATATAAGTTCATAATCACCCCTTTGCCGAAGATGAATGCTTCTAACCACTAGAATTTTGAAATGATAAAACCTTTCAGTTACTATAGTGAGTCATAAGGACCTCCTAACATCTATTGTTTTGTCCCTAAATTGTAGTGCTCAACTATGATCCTGCAAGGCAAAACATGGTGATCGTAGATAAGAATGACCACTACTATTCATGCAATGCAGCGGCAGAAGCAAAAGTATTCAGCATGCCGCATGACGTGATAACACCTGGGAATGGGCACAGCTACTTCATTTATACTTTTCCTGGTCATTGTCAAGCTGGATTATAAGTACTCCGTCTGGTGTCAACATCAATAACCAGCAGAATAATAGAGTACAAACAAAGCCTTCAAAAATGACAGTCACAAGGCATCAAAATACCTGTTTTCTTTCCTCATATGTTTCTCTTAGGCTGTCATACATAGTTTAAGACTAATATTCACCGTTCCTCTGCTCCTGATATGGCTTTGCACCATTCTATTGTTTTAGAGGATTTCCACATGTCAACACTATATATTATTACAACAGGCCAGCAAATCAAAATAGAAGCTTGAATGGCTGTACGTCCAATGTTACTAAGAAGAACAATGTTTCAGTACTGCCTTCGTAGACTCAGCCGCAAAATATTTTTGCCTAAGCCGCACATACGGGAAGGCCACAAATGAAATAAAGCATGCAGGCTTTGAGAAGGAAAGTATTTCATACCATACTTTATTGTTTTCATCCAGTTCCACCGAAAATCTTTCTTCTCCAGCCTGTTTCAAGTGAAGCAAAGCATAATGAATTCGTATATTTTGGGGCATAAATAAACAAAAGTCCTCCGTCTCACAACGCAAGCGATCAGCTAATAACTCTTCAAAAACTTGGCACCACAAGCCGAAAATGCCACTTAATGAGTTACAAACCATCAGAAACTGAATTGGTACAGTAATATTTAGCTTAAGGAAGTGAAGGAACGGAAGATTCATTTGTCATCGGATGAAGATATAGGAAGCATGAGGCAACAGAAAAATAAATTGATATCATATATAATTTAGAATCTTGACAAATCATTTAACTGCAACAGTGATTGGTAACCCATGATTCAGCAAACAAACAGCACAACAGCAAACAACAGTGATTGGTGACCCATGGATTAGTTGCGCTTTATTGGAAATATGTTTCACGTCATAAGGTATGACTTATTAATTTATTGAATTATGATTAAATAAATACAATCCTATTAGTTTAAATATATATTAAAGAAAATTTTCTAAAAGGCATGCATATTTAAGATATATCATTTGATGGAACGGATGTATTCTTTCCCAGTGGATATGTCTATTCAAGATATATCCATTGAACAAAAAGAAGGGTATTTTGATAATTTGAAAATGGTCCTTTCTCCGTCTATAATAAGGCATATGTGGCTATCATTTTTTAATATACAAAATTTATATTAAATCTCAACAAATTGAAAGAAGAAAAAGAAATTATCTCCCGATTCTTTAAAATTTTGATATAGCACGAGAAAGTTTAGCAATTATGAATCCAAATATGTAAATTTATTTATATACATAAAAAATTGGTAGAGAAATATGGTAATAAAAATCATGAGAATTAAAATTTTTATCTCAATAAAGAAACTTACACACTTACGATTTCATGCTCTAAAAAAATTTATATACCTTCATGTTTTTCCTATTGTTCTTACCCTTTTTTTTTTGGCTTGGGGCGGGAGCGGGTTGGGGTGAGGGTGGAGATGTTCGTGCAGGGTAGGGGAAATGGAGTTTAAGCAAAGATGGCATTATGTAAAGAAAAGAACTAACCAGTAGATGACCTTGAAGGGTGCCACTGCCAAAACTAAAAGAGGCTTTCAGCTTGTTAGTGCCTTCATTTTCATTAACATATACAACTTGAAGGGGCAACATCAACCATGGCAAAAACTCATTAACACAAACACAAAACCTAGTCCCACTTTTTATTGGAGTTGCACAGTCGACAAATGTCCAACTCAACTGGAAATGCCTGCACATAAATAATGAGAGCCAGCTTCTCAATTACTGCAAATATTCGTACGAATTAAAATGTGCGAGAGAGGGACCTCCAATTTCGAAGAGCAAATTTGGCTTTCTCATAGGTCTCCAGACCAGAACCAAGAAAGATGCGCGCATGATTGAGCAAGAAACCTACTTCAGAGAGATGCATATCTTCCTGAAGTGAAGAAACTGACCCCGCAGTAGCTCCTTTGAATTTACCGTCATAATTGAAGGAATCAGTCCTGCAAATAGCAGACAAAAATTAACGTGAATATATATAAAAGGCAGAAACAAGGAGAAAAAATTTTTTGAAGCTTGAATGCCAAAAATGGTTTATGATAGGAGAACAGAAGGGCCATGGTTTACCTATCAATGCAAGCCTTCTGCTGTTTAAGAGATGGGCGATTCCAGCACAAGAAAACCATATCTCCCGCTACAAACAATAAAAAATTTCTGGGAAAAAAACAATTGAAATTTTTTGAGTAAAGGAAATGAACAGACATCAAATATTGAAAGAAAAAGCATGATTTATTAGTATGAGGATTAGGCTTAGATTTACCTACAAACTGATGTGGGGCTTCGATTGAACGAAAGTTGCGTCTATCGCAGCAGACTAGCAGGGGAGGGTGAGTGACGGATGATAAATTTGACGAGATTCTCGATTGCTCATGGATGGTAAATTATGTCCGCCAATGAGCAGTGAGCGAGTGATGAGAACAGATATTTTTGGAGCATTCAGTGATTTTTTTAGTAATTAATCTGTTTAACAAACTAAATATTTTTATTTTTATTTTTTTAAAGAAAAAATGGTTAAGTTCTAAATATGTATTCTGAGATTGATGATTCTGATTGTTTGCCTTTTTTTCTTTCTTCTTTTTTTTTTGTTTTTTGGTCTTAGTCTAACATAAGAGCAGTTGAAATCACAGAAATTTTAAATTTCCTCGTGATGGAGGTTTAGAAGCAGACACAATTTATTTTTTAAAAAAGTGTTTTTAGGAAATTATGAAAAGCATAAAAAATAATAATCTGTTTAAGAATTAAATTAAAAAGGTGGAGTCTGGTACATAATAAAATCCTTGGTTATAAATAGGAAAGCGTTGAGGGACCTGAATTATTAAATGAATTAGGAAGTCGCTTGATATTGACTAGTTGGTTGATTGAAATAGGTCCAATCTTCATTGTTTTGAATTTGAATCCTACATATTACAACTAATAAATAAAAAGTTAGAGGATGATAGGACTCATTTCCTAATATATCATCCGACAAATTAAAAATCTTTATTAGTTAAATAGAAAGATGAGATGATGAGAAGATAATGTGTAGATACATATATGAGAGGATTGAGTGTTTGTTGAAGGGTTAGGCTCCATATGGTACATTCGACTAGGGAGCGGTTGATACAGAAGTATACTCGACAGGGAGCGACTTTGAGAAGTAGGTGCGCTTGTAGAAAGCGACTTGGGATACATTTGACAGGAAGTAGCTTAAAGAGATGATGCACTTATAGAGAGAGGTTTGGAAAAGCGCGCTTAATTAGAAGCGGCTTTGAGAGGTGCACTCAACTGAGGAGCGATTCAAAGAGAAAGGCTACTTAAATATCTGGTTCTTCGAAGTGGTAATGAGGGTCTTGATTGGAGGCTGGGTTGCTGGTTGCCCTAAAGAGACTTTAGGAGTAGGATTATAGTCAATTAGTCAAGTGATCGTCTAGAGGATCTAAAGAAGGATCCGGCAAGGGCTCTCTTCTCCCATCATTCTCTTTCTTTCGTTTTCCCCTTCTTTTTGCGGAGGATTCTAGCCAATATCCCAAAAAAAAGACTTGAAAAAAGATGCCAGAAATAGGGTCCTCCCTCTTCTCCTTTGCCGAAAAAAAGGTCCTTCCTCTTCTCTTTTGCTGAAAAGAGGGTATTGTTCCTATGAATGAAGGGATGCATATAAATAATGAGGATGTGCATCTACCTGCCTTGGGCTCCGTGCTTCTACAATCATGAGTGGTCAACATCGCGTTCCTATTCCCATCATGAATCGCGCCCCTACAAGCATGAGGGACCATTTGGTAGTAGTGATTGTTGAGATTTTTCGGCTGAGTTAGAGCCGCATCTATAAGTCTGCCCTATGGTTGTCCTTAATAGCCCGTGTACTGCTGAATTGTCTTGGGCCGTTTGGCTTGGGCTCACTGCGACAGACATTAGGCTTTGGGCTTCGCATAGTTTGTTGGGCTGCTACTTCCAGTGCTCTTTCTTCTATAGGCTAGTTTTTGGGTCGGCCTGTGAGTTTCCAAATTCATCACTAGTTTACTATACTGGGGAGGTTTAAATTTTTAACTTCTGACATGTTTCTGATGGGATGTTGCCTGTAAACTTGTACGATCTTTCATTTCTGAGACAGTCCTTTCCGAGACGCTCTACAGTTTTGCTTCTTTGGGAAGATTTGGTGCTGATTTGATTCTCTACCGCTGGCGATTCTCTACCAAGGGCAATCTTCTAACGTCAGTGCAATCTCCTCGATTAAATATTGGATAATTTTCTACTCCGACTATAAATGGAGGGGCTTTCTACTCGCACCACAAGGCATAATCAATCTGCTGAGGAGCTGGTCTGGTCAGAGTTGGCATAGAGCCTGCACAATCACAAGTCGAGATTGGGACAAACTCTTGTCCAATGTCTGAAGCTGATGCTTGGTGACATGACTAAAATCTGCCTTGGTTACCCTCTTTTAGGCTAGACCCGAACCATTCTCTTATCATACTAAGCGAGGTCCTGGTTTTGGGGGCTAGTTTCCTCTTCACCCAATTGGTGTCATGTAGTCCTTTCTAATGCAATTTTAAAGGAGTGACATCTCAGTCCCTTAATGGGAGATTGTTGTGCCTCCTCCCATTCATCTGAGTGCTTCCGTTTTTCTGTTGCCCATGGGAGGACTATTTTGAAGATTGTTGGGGGAGGAGCTTCCATTTTTTTTCTTCTACGTCCACGTCAAACCCTAACCTTTGTCACCACATTAGGTCTCGTAGAGACTCACAGACTCGGAGGCTTTTGTCATGTAAGGCCCAAGATCTCTCGATCAAACAAATCATATAAAAGTAAAAATTAAGCTCAAAGGATGTAGAGAAATTTTGTTTGAAGGGTTTGACATCCAGAAACTCCCAAACCATTGAAATTAAAATATGTAAATTTGGAGATTTTCATCGGTCTAAGGATTTTGAATCGAGATTTATTATACTAATTATGTTATAAACTCAGAAGTCAGAAATTTACCCCGGGACACAACGGTAACTCAAAAAATTACCCAGTGGATCTGATCAACAATAGATTCAATTACGGTTAATAAAAGAATAACTCGGCCACTAAAATTCCAACTGGTTATCAACCGAAGTTATTTCGGGATAAGAAAAAATAACTTGGCCACAAAATTTTCACTTAATTCATAATTGACTTTAACTCAGCTGATTAAATAGAGTACAAATTAAATTAATTAAGTAAAAATCTGATACATTCCAACACACAAACACACACCTGGAAGCCTTATACTCAGCTGAAATCCTAAAAATTCAGTAGGGGTAGTAGCTACATGGGTAGCAGCAGGACAGCCTAATTTTCATCCAAATTTTGAATAATTCAGTGTGAAATTCATCACACACATGTCATAAGAGTCCCCACACACACGGCAGCTTGCTACAGTCCCCAAATTAAGCAAGAATTCAGCAAGTAAAAAGGGGGGTCCAGAGCAGCTGAAGATTGCGAGTAATTAAATCAGAATTCAGCAGCCAACAGACATGACACTTAGCCAAATTTAAAGCAAAGTAAAAGCAGCCCACGGCTGCTTATTTCAGTAGGTGAAGCCAAGCTGCAAAACAGCAGTTGCAGCAGCAGCAACAGCTTCACGACAGAAGCCGCTGAAGCAAAGCTCTCCACACACCAACAGCTCCACGACAGCAGCCTCATAAGCAGCCCACATCATCAACAAGCAATAATAATATATGATTGGGAAAAATTTTAAGGCAACGGGCTAGCAAAATAGGATGAATCAGCAAGATAATAAGGGGACACCCAGCTGGAAGGTCTGGCAGGTATTGATGAATCAGTTTCGGCCTTGATCTATATAAGAGAGATGTGAGGAAGAAATGAAGAAATGAAGAGGGAAGTCGTGAGAGAAAGAGAGAAAAATAGAAGGAAGAAAGAAGGGAAAAATAGAAAGAAACAGAAGGAAAATTGAGAAGAAAAACAGAAGGCAGCAAGATAATTCAGTTGAATAATTTGGCAAGTGTACTAAAAATCCTTCTTCATTTGGTATTGCTTATTGTTAATTCCTTTAAGTATTATTATTCTAATACTTAATTTGACTAATGTCTTTGATCATATCATCAAATTAACATGAAATATATTTGGATGAAGTGTTGAGTCCAAACCAGTAGGTAAACCAACAACTGTAAACTTGCTGAATTAGTTACCAAATGGCCTCCAATTCAACTTAAATTTGGTGGCTAACGAGCTCAACGTCTTATTAATGTTTTGACAAATCCACTCATAAAAATGGGCTGACCGGTCATGGAACCGGATCTCACTTCAACAATATGACCAACCTCAACAGTCATGTGGATATCTGAAATTGCAGCCTATGAATCTGGCCCCAAATTGGCTGAACCGGCAACCATAGTGTGAGATCCTAATCCCAAAACGTGATAATTATGGAATAATTATATAGATAAAAATTATGTTTGGGTTTAAGTATAGTAGAAAATCTAGTACCGAAACAAAAAAAAGCGAAATCGGCCAAATGAGGGACCGGCGCTTGCCGTGCGCTTGAGCACCACGGTGAGCGCCAGTGAGGTGCAAAAATGTGTGAGGGCCCACTCGAAGGGCTACCTAGGTGGAGCGGGAGCGCGGTAGCCTACGAGGCTAGCGCCATTTTGTGAGAGGGGCTGTTTGAGGACTGCTTGAGGGCCTCTCAAGGGCCGCTCAAGTGCTAGCCCTTGGGTGAGCCATGTGACCCTCTTTCTTCATTTATAAAGAGAAAATTTGAGCAGAGAGAGGGGAGAACGAGTAGCAGAGGCATGAAGGGGAGAAGGAGGAAGAGGAAAAAGAGAAGAGAGGAGGGAAAAATCTACTTATCCGATCTGATTCGATTCGAGTAAGAATAACTGTAGATCGAGCTCAGGCAAGTATACTCTAATCCATATTTTGTATAAATAAAGCTTATTTCTCCTGATTAATCGGACATATTTCATATTTATTTATATATACTACAATATCTAGTTTTAATTTCATGAAAATATATGTATTTGGTATCCGTTTTATGTCTAAAATATTTATCAAAACCCTGAGCATGAAAATGAAGGGATTTAATATTTAAAATTCATAATTTCTGATATGTGACAGTTAATTTATAAAAGAGTATTGTTCATATTATGATTTATAATTGAGAAATTTACATGAAATCGCACTGCTAAGTTTTTGTGGATTTCTGGAGTATTCTGAAGGATTAATGGTGAAATCCTTATTGATTTCTGAAGTTTGATGAGTTATAAGCTAACAAAATGAGAATAGACTATTTCTGATTCTGTCAATTAGGATCCAAGACAAATATACGGTCATATGGAGTTCTCCAATATGCCTTAAAATATTACGGTGGTAATCGAAGATAACTCCGTCTATAGAGTTATACGTGGTCTGCCCTTCCTTGGGACGTTATTGGAACTGACTTTGGAGGTTAGAAATCCTCTGTTGGCTTTGATTTGTGTGCCTAAAAACACAATCGGTCCCTATTATCATCACAAGTTTCAGCCTTTGATTGTATGGAGAAAACACAATCTATTTTCGATTATTCGTCCCCTCGGTTAGTAGTGTATACTAGTTTGGTCTCTAGAATATTAAACTGGAGTTTTTGAACAAATAAGTGGGATTTGGAATTATTTTATGAACCCCAATGTATGTTTAAGTAGAATCATGTTTTATTTTTGTTTTCATGAACTGCTTCTGTTCTTCTAATCTGATATTAACGTGCTTTTCTGCCATAACATATTCATGTTATAACTTGAAAGTATGATTTATGTTTTCTGAGATATGTTTATATAGAACTATGCTTTCCTCATCAATTATGTATATGTTTTTGTTTCCCTTGCAATTTCTATGATCTTCTACATTTATATTCTACTAATATTTCCATAATCATTATCTTATTACATTTATTCTTTAAATGCAACCGTATCCGCTTCACTACATTATGTTCTGCATAAGAGTATTATATTTTGCACGTTTTAGTACCTTGTTGGGTTTCAACTCACTATTTTATTTTTCCTCCTTCAGATAAGGTTATAGAGAAGATACTGGATAATCAAGCCTAGCTAGAGATTAGTAAGGAAGGTTCTGGAACCTCGGTGAAGTTTTGATGATTATCTTGAATTATTTTAAAAAATTTAATAGTTATGCATTATTCTATAGAGTTTTGCAAAAGAAATTACGTATAAAAAATTGTAATGTGTTTTGTAAAATGTTAGAATTATATTTATACTTCTGTAAATTATATCTTGGGTATAGTTGCTTCCGCTATATATTTTCTGATTTCTATACAGGTCCTAAACGGTATCGCTTGTCTGAATTCTGGTATAATAGATAGGGTTGTTAAATAAAAGCCATGGATGACACTTGTAGTCCTATAAATACGTATTGTAGGATGTGAATTGTGGTATTTGGTTAGTTATGTAATTGTACTGGTCCTGGGATTATATTGTGGTCATAAATTTGAGGTTTGAATATCGAGTATGCTTTGTACAGGTGTAAATAAGTAAGTTGTATATTTTGGTATTCGTACAATTTTAGATAGAACTCTGCCAATATTTTTACAAAATTTATTGAGAAAAATTTATGGATTCTGTTCTGTATCTGTCTGACGGAGGGTCCTATGAGAATTAGGATCCGTTCTGTCACAAATGGTATCAGAGAATATGAGATACCTTAAGGATGATCTCAATCGTATGCGGAAGTTTAGAAAATATTCCTAACTAACTGAATAGGTAGGGATAGATATAGACTGAATAAGTTAGGTTAGGAAATCTTAGATATTCTAGCTTGCATAAATTAAAATTGACCTGAATTAAAACGTAATGATTAGTCGATCAGCATTGATTTCAGGCCTAGGTTGATCAATTTAAGTTTGAGGATTCAGGTTAATTGTCTTAAGCTGACTCAAGATAAGGATAGGTAAGATTAGATCGAATGTTTAAGGTTTAACCCTAAGAATTTTCTTATGAATGCAACAATTTATTTCCTCCGTCTGATCTAATTAATTGAGGGTAATTGATGTTACAATATTTCTGTTATAGGATATTAGTATGGCAAATAGAAGAAGGGATAATGCTCGAGATGGCAACAATTACCTAGAAGATCGAGATGTTAGATATTTAAATCTGTTGGAAAGGTTTACAAACATAATCAAAGTAATAGAACAACGTCGCATGACTTCGATAAATCCTGCCCCGATAGCTTATGATAGATTTAGGAAAGAAAGAGCACCTGAATTTTTAGGTGAACTGGACTCGATGAAAGCAGACATTTGACTTAAGAGAATGGAAAAAAAATTTACAGTGATTCAGTGCTCTGATCAAGAAAAGGTCACATTTGCGGCCTACAAATTAGATGGAGAAGATGACAGTTGGTGGATTATGAAGAAAATGGTATTGGGAGTACCTAAAAATGATATTATTTAAAAAATATTTGAAAAAGCTTTTATGAAAAAATATTTTTCCTCAAATCTCTGAGATCAGAAGGAACAGGAGTTTATAGGCTCAGGCAAGAAAAATATATTGTAGCCGAATACGATATAAAGTTTACTGAATGTCTCGATAGTGTCGTATATCGTAGAAAATGAGGAAAGAAAAGTTAAAAAGTTTCAGGAAGGATTGAAAGGTGAAATTAGGAGGCAATTGGTGACCCATAAACTTCAAACATATGCAGAGATTTTGGATAGCGTACTAATTTTTGAGAGAGAGTTAGAAACTAAAAATCCTTGGTCTATTTTTATGTCCGCTAATATTTGTGTATATTTTAAAGATTTTGTTTACATGCATGTGATTATCGTATACCCCCTAATTAATTGCCTACATGCATGTATATTTTACTTGTTGTTCCATGATTTTTCACTAGTATTTGTGATTTTGGAAGGTTTTATGATTTATGGATACCCGGATGATATATGTGTATATTTGTGTATCTGTATATTGTGAAACCATAAATCAGGCCTTCCATTAGTCCTTGTGCATGCTACTAGGGGAAAGGTACTATAGGACCATGATGATCCTAGACCCATGGGGGTCGATTGTGATCCAAGGCATGACATTTTGTGGTACCACTCCCAATGGGGAGGCTTAGTCCTAATGGTGACGTATGTGATATGTTGCCCACTTTTGTAGGCAGGAAGGTTGAGACATTTTGTAGTTAACCTATTGTAATGTCCCGATTTTTAAATAATCTAATGATGGTCATATAATTAAGATTGTCCTTAATTCGTGTGAAAAATATTAAGTTATAAAGAAGTTATTATAATGGCCAATAATTTATTTGCTAGGGACAAGAAAGTTGACTGGTGGATTTATAGTTAACCGGAATGTTGACCTGCAGGATGTGAGGAAGAATCTGGTCAACATACGTTGACCGGTTGATATGTATAATTACCGGCTAAGAAGAGAGAGGGACTAAAAAATGTTAAAGTAAAAGTGACCAGTCAACATGCTGATCGACTGATTGGGATTTTGCTCGGTTTTCACAATTTGCCCGACATGGCAAAATGGCTAGAATGAATCTCCAGGAGGAGTGGCCAATTTGCTAGGATTGGGCAAAATGGCCGGTCTGCCAAAATACCCAGAATAGTGCAAAATGCCGAAATGGTGCATTTGGCCAAAATGCACAATTTGCCCGGTGTAGTGCATTTGGCCGGAATGCACAATTTGCTCGGTATGGTGCAAAATGCCGAAATAGAGCATTTGAGCGAAGTGGTACATTTTGGGCAGCTTGGTGTATTTTGCCGGAATGAAACAAATCGATGAAATAGAGAAAAATGACCAGTATGCTTTATAGCCAAAAATGACCAGTATGACAAAATGAGATGAAATTACCAGTTTGCAGCAATTTATCGGAATGGGTGGAATTAGCAATTTGCACGAATTTACCAGTATGGATGAAAAATACCAGTATGCTCTTTGAAGAAAATGACTAGTTCCAAATGTTGGTATGCATTTTGAGAAAAAATGTCTACTTGCCAAAATATTTGGTCAACATCCTCTTGACCGGCAGACCATGAGGTAAAATATTGTTAGCACCCTGTTGATTGGTTGGACACGATAAGGGGGAAATGATCCAATCAATTGAAGGTTGACCGACTAAGAGAGGCTAAGACATGATGAAAAAATAATCCGACTAACTAAGAAAGGAGAATGAATTTCTGCCGGAGACGATTAAGTGAATTTTTGAAGATGTTTTCCAGGGAAGATATCTAGAGTAGATTGATAGAAGACAGCCGAAGTGGAATAATGAATGAATCATTGACCAATTGTAAGAGTCCACTGGATTTGGCCTATTAGCCAATATTAATTTAAGGATGAAGTGGTCCAGTTAGAGTGGGTGAACTGCTTTCACCTACTTGAATGATCTAGAATTCTCTAAAAGATGAAATAAGAGAAAAATATCTGAATTAGGTAACTTGCCCCCACCTGCTCCCATCAACCCCATTACCTATAAATACTGAATCTGGAGGTTTGGGAGCAGAAGTTTTGGAAGAGAAGAAAAGGAGTACGAAGAAGATAAAAGTGGCAAAAGAAACGAAGGAGAAGAAAGGAAGGAAGAAAATCCAATACTAGAATTAAGGAAATCTACAGAAATGGCTAAGATAATTGTACCTTACGTTTTTTATAAATTTATGTTTAAAGTCTGTTAAGTAATATTGCTTTCTTGCTCTCTCTCTGTTATGTATCTACATGAAGCATGATAAGGTAATCATTTTCTACATGTTATTGTTTATGAATGTATCATTGAAAAACTTCGATTATTTGCATTAAGGAAGAACTTCAGTTATTTGCATATAAAAGAAGTTTGGTTAGTTGCAAGTCTAAAGAAGGTTGGTAATTGCATGACTAAAGAAGTTCGGTATTTGCATATTTTAAGAAGTCTAGTTATTTTCTTATTTGCATGAACTCCAGTTGTTTACATCAATGAGGAACTTCAGTTACATGCATCATAAAAGATTTGCGGTCTTTTGCGCGTTTAAGAACTTTGGACCTCTATGAATTGTGAACTTCGAACGATGCTCTTTAAAATTCAAAATTTTGGAAGATCATGATTTACGAAAATGGATTTTAGATGGCTGAGAGCTGCAGGCTTTAAATATAGCGATTTTGTTAGTCAAGAGCTACGGACCTTAAATGTAGCGAGTTTTTAGCATTTGGTTTGGATCGGTTTTTGACGAAAATTTGTTTTGGAAGTGAAACATGCTTTGGTGACCATTTCTCATGCAAATGACTTCGGCTCAAGTATTATGTTTCCATGAAAAAGACTTCGACCCATGATCATGTTCTGCACGCATAAGGTTATTATTCTGTTTTTTGAGTTTGGTGAATATATATGTGCATGTTTTTGTTTATGGATACCTCGCTAGGCTTCTACTCACTCTTCTTCTATTTTCTAACTTTAAGACGATTATGAGTTTATACCGGATGAGAAAGAATAGGATCGGACAAACTAGCTAGGAAGGAAAGGTTGATCCGAATGCCTGTAGCAATTAAAAATTGACCTTGATGTATTTTTTGGACAATTTGGAATCTTTTGTAAAATGATTCTGTTATGAAAATATAAAGGATATTTAGATGCTTCCGCTAACGTTTTATGGTTTGAGAAATTTTGGTTTCTAATGACATCTCAACTCATTTGTTTTCTTTGATTTCATGCGACCAACATAAAATCCTTGGATAGTCAAGAACTCGACCGACCTAGTGCTTTGGCTGATTTTGCATGTGAGATCCCGATCCTGAAAATGTGATGATTAGGGAATAATTATATGGATGAAAATCATGCTAAGGTTTAAGAATGTGGGAAAAGTGAGTTTGGAAGCGAAAAGAGGAAGTTAAGTCGTGTAAGGTACCGATTTCCAAGATATGATTTAATATGGGTGAAGAGGTTTTAGATTTTCAAAATATGGTAATCGAGAGGTAATTAAGTTGAAACAAGTGAATTAGAGTTAAAAAGGTACGGGAGAAATCGGATTGAAAAGTCTAAAGTTCAAGAATTGGTAAATCGGGAGCATAAGTTATAAACTGAGAAACGTTGATTCGTAAATAAGATTTTAGGCTTTAAATTATGATAATCATGACTTATTAAGGTTATATAATCAAAATTGGAGTCTAAGGATGTGAGGAATTGGGTCAGAAGGGTCGAAACAGGTCCCGAATAGTGAAAACGCAACGTTTTCGTGCTGCAGGCACGATGTGCGCCTGACAAGCATCCAAGTAGTGCTCGAGCACCAGTCAGGTGCCATTTTACAAATGTGACCACCCGATGGCCGCCCGAGGCAAGGCAGGAGCGAGGAGGGTTACGAGAAGTGCGCTCGATGACCGCTCGAGCGCTACCTAGGCGTGATTCTGTGAATGGAACACCTGAAGGGTGCTCAACGAGCGCCCGAGGCGGTGCCGTGTCCTAGACGGAGCACTCGAGTGCCTCGATGGGTATAAAAGCATGCTGCGAGTTTTCCTTCCGCCATTGCGGCTTGCTCAGAGAAGGAACCGTTGTAGAGAAGAGGGAAAGGGAAGAGAGAAGGAGGAATCCGACCATTCCACTTCGATCGGGTAAAAATAATGGTAGATTGGGTAAACATAAGTGTATTCCGAACGTTATATGCCGTTTTTATAGTGTTTTAATATCTCTAAAATTGTATTTATGCCCTGAAAGCATATTTCTCCACATTCTATATAAATGGAGCCTATTTATGTAAATTAATCGGACAAATTTTATATTTTCATATATATACTGCAATATCTGGCATTGATTTCATGAAAATGCACGTGTTAAGTGTCTGTTTATCATCCGATAGTTTTGGCGAAACCCTAGGTACGAAAATGAAGGGTTTTAATGATTTTTACTTGCAATTTCTATTATATAAAAGTTAATCTATACTGAAGTAAAGCTCCTGGTGTAATCTATTTCTGAAAATTTTACACAGACTTATACTGATAAATCACTGTGGAGTTCTAAAGAAAAACTGAAGGGTTTTAAGCTAATACTGTATATTCTGAAGCGAAACTGAAGGGTTTCAAACTGTTACCATATATTCTGAACCGAACTGGAGAGTTATCGTGAAACTCTAACTAATTTCTAAAACTAAAAAGGGTTTTCAGTTAAGAAATAAGAAGAAACTGTTTCTGATGCTGTTAACTAGGACCCAAGACTGACATACAGTCTAGTGTGATTCTCTGGCATGCCTTAGGGCATTACGGTGGTAATTAGGGATAACATCGTCCATGGAGTTATACGTGGTCCGTCCTTCCTCGGGGCATTAATTAATGAGGGCAGTATATTGATCCTTGAGTATGATAATCCTTCATTCCTAGAGGATAATAATCCTTTGTCGACTTTGAGTTGTCTGCCATAGAACACAATCAGTCCCTATACAGCACTGATACTTGCCCTGGATTGTGTGGAGTAAATACAATCTATCCTCGATTATTTGCCCCATCGGCTAGTAGGGTACTCTAGTTGGGTCATTTGGATATTTAACTAGAGTTTTCTGATGAAAGCATTGAGATTTGGAATTGCTTTATAAAACTATTGCATATTTAAATAAAATCATACTTTGCTCCTGTTTCCACGAACTACTTCTATTCTCCTAATCTGATTTTAATGTGTTTTTCTGTCCTAGCGTGACTTATGTTTTCTCAACACCTGTGTATATGAAAATTATGCTTTCTTCATGATTGTTGCACGTGTTTCTGCTCATCTGCACACATAATCTGCAAGAAAGTATAAATAATAATTTCTACAACCTGTTCATGTTGAATCATGCCTTTCTCATGCTTTCTGTACAAGTCCCTGTTCTTTGATAGTTTCTAGAAGTATCTTTATCTATATTCTGTATGAGACCATTGTATTCTGCATATTTTAGCAACTTATTGGGTTTCGGTTCACTGTTTATTATTTTCCCCCTCCAGATTAGGATATAGTGAAGATACTGGATGATCAGGCAGCTAGAGTTTAGCGAGAAAGGTTCTGGAGCCTTGGTAAAGCCTTAAAGGTTACCTTGGAGTAATGTTTTGGGAGATTCTGATAGTTCTGCATGTGCCATAGAGTTTTGTAAAGGAAATTTTGTATAAGCAATTGTAGTTTATTCTATAAACTGTTAAAAACTGTATTTATGCTTCCACAGATTATATCTTGTGTAATGGCCCAGATCCTAGAATATAGAAAATCCCCGATGTCAAATTAAAAATACCTAGGAAATCGAGTTAAAGATTGTAATCCGGTCAACAAGTATTGACCAGAAGGTGCGAAGGAGTAATCTGGTCAACAAGTGTTGACCGAAAAGCATGAAGAAGGAGTAATCCAGTCAACGAGTGTTGATCGGAAGACGTGATGAAAGAGTAATCCGGTCAATGTAAAATATTGACCGGAAAACGTGAATGGAAGGAAGGACGGGAAAGAGAAAAGTAATCCGGTCAACGCAAGTTAGTTGACCAGAATGTATTTAAATGAGAAACATAAATAACCTGAAAATTAATAAGAAAACTCTTTGGAAATGTAGAACTATAAATAACCTAGAAATTTAATGAGGAAACTCTTTGAATGTAAAGCCATAAACAACATACTCTGAAACATTTCTCCTAGTATAGCCAAACCCAAACGACAGCCGCCAGACCCAAGGCCTATAAATAAGAACTAGAGGACGTAAGAAAAAGGCACGCAATAGACTTTTCTAGTAAAGGGAGACCAAAAGTTCAAGATGAAGTAAAACAAATCCAGGCAAGAGTACTCACCCCTATTTTAAGTTCATGATTATGCATGTTTACAATGCTAGTATATCTGATATTTTTATGAACTTATGTATGATATTTGTTCTGTTCCTTTGATTTAATAATATTTATGATGTTCGATTTTGTTTTGCTTAAAGTATGATTATTTGTCGGTTTATATGAACTTTGATAATTGCATGTTTAAAGAAAGGACTTCCGACTTTTGAGAAAAGAACTCCGACATTTTGAGAAAAAGAGCTCCGACTTTTGAGAAAAGAACATCGGCTTTCAGTAAAAAGAACTCCGGCTTTTAGTAAGAAGAACTCTGGCTTTTAGTAAGAAGAACTCCTGCTTTTTAGAAAAGAACTCCAGCTTTTAGTAAAAAAAAGAACTCTGGCTTTTAGAAAAGAACTTCGACTTTTTAGAAAAGAACTCCGGCCTTTTGAGAAAAGAACTTCGGCCTTTTTAGAAAAAGAAGTCCGGCCTTTTTAGAAGAAGAACTCCGCCCTTGTTAGAAAAGTACTCCGGTTTTTAAGAAAAAGATTTCCTACTTTGACAAAAACAAGACCTCTGACTTTTGATCAAAGAATCTTCGACTTAAACATGATTAAAAGGCTATACGGACTTTAATTGTTGAAGTTAAAGAACAAAGGCTATAAGAACAAGGAAAAACGTATGTAATCCAGACAGCAAGTGGAACTCTACGACTTTTGACTTTTGAACTATAACGGATGGCCATCAAAAGACTTGAACTAAGAACCGAGTTTCCATTAAACTTGCTGTTAAAGATGGATGAAGGATATTGGAGTGACACTCGAGGACTACCTCCTGGGCCACGGGGGGAGACTTTTGGTGGCATAAGACTTTTGGACTACGGCCCCGTA
>JAODPA010123914.1:0-17700 GCA_025585075.1 Nepenthes mirabilis
GGTGAAATGTACGTATTATTTTATTTTAAATTGTAGACGATCAATGAAACAGTAAGGCTGGTTAATATCGCACCAGTTTTATTTAGAAAGGTGATTAATGATGCCGAAATTAAAGGTACTCATTCTCTTTTCATAACTTACAATAAGAAAGATAAAAAAAAAAAAAGAAAGATCATTTCAGACGATAGTTCACACAAATTAATATCTGTTATATTAATTTGTATTCTTGTAGGATATACATTTCCAGCAGGATGGCAAGTTATGGTTTGCCTGGTTGCTATTCACTTGGATCCTCTTAGGTACCCGGATCCTCTATCATTTAATCCATGGCGTTGGGAGGTAACTAAGATCAATTAATTGTTCTTGATACTTTTCATTATTGTTCGATCCCCACATGGACTATAATCAAACGAATTATTGAGTCATCCAAATCATAGCTTCAATTGGGCACCCAAATATTTTTATTTCTTTTCAATTTGGATTCTAAATCTGTTTATTAATTAACATAATTAGTGGGAGAGTGGGAAAATGGTTGGTTTTATGCTAATAATATGACCGTAAATAAATGGGTAGTTAGGTTATATATTCGAGATGTTTGTAAATAATTAAGAATTAAAACCTAATATTCTAGTTGTGTATTTACTTATGCCCTATTTTCCCCCTCATTTGATTTATTGGGGTGCTGTTTTCTATGTTGAATAGGGAAAGGAATTGCACGTAGGAAGCAAGAACTTCATGGCCTTCGGAGGAGGTGCGAGACTCTGAGCTGGGGCAGACTTTGCCAAGCTACAAATGGCTACATTCCTTCATCACTTGGTCACCAAGTACAGGTGTGTACCACGACTATTTGACACACACATGTGATGGCACTGCTATTACTCAGTCATTCGACAGATATATAACAAATTAACATACACCAGGAAAATGAGGTGAACTCATGCAGATTTTAACCCTTGCACTTCCTAGGTACCAAGTGCTGGGATTTATGCGGCATAATATAATTTGAATCCCTCGATCATATCAGTAACTATTCTCCCTTTTCTTTTGATTAAAAATGAGGAACATTAATCAAAATATGCAACTATATCAAAATATGCAACTATAAAGAAAAATTATGAGACTTTACATTTGAATAATATCTCTATCATAATGAATCAGATTAAAACCCCTCAAAATGAGCCTCTTCAACTACACGTGTATAAAAAACTAGTTAATATTAATATCAATAGCCTAGTAATACAACAAAAGCAAATATAATAGAAAAATAAAGGACCGACAAATAATTCATTCAACAATTGAAGTTAGAATAATGTATATGAACTTTATGAAGGACATGAAACACTAATCAAACATCAAATAGGTGCTCAAAGCTTCCATTCTTATCTTTCATCCTTTCTTTCTCTTCCTTTTCTTGGATAAGTTTCTCCCTCTTTCTTATGGCTCTCCGTGTGTAAATAGCTCTCTTTATTTTATCCTAAATCAGAATATGAATATTTAAACTTGTGCCTAACTCTCAAACGCTGGTCTTGGCATGCCATTCGAATACCAAAGGTAGAAATGTCCCAATAGCTCCTGCACTTGTCTTGGGTTCATCAAGTGTGGCCAAGCAGTTCATCCTACACATATGCATCTGTTTTGTGCTAATCATGCGCCCTAATTTGTTCAACTAAACACATGCACCCATTGAACATGCTAATTTTTAGTACTACTAAAATTATTCACTCTCGTGAATCCTTGAACAAATATTGAGCAAACCGTCAGATAACATATCCAATGGATGCGGAACTCATGAGGATGAGATGTACAATCTGACATTAAGTAAATATTCTAACTGCATGTCGTTGGTATATATAATGTTCAAAATTTAGTATATTTATTTTGAAAGACAAGCATATAAAACATAGTATTATCATTTAGTATCTCGATTCTCAAGTCTACAGTGACCTGCCATGGCATTGTTGGGGTTCAACACCTAAATACACTTGACCCGACACAGCAGAACAAACCCGAACTCCCGTTAATCGTTAGCCACCAAATTTATAAGTACAAGAAACAAATAATATACAATAATTTTCTGACGAGGAAAACTCTTTTCAACCAAGAAAAAATTATAGGATAAATTCCAAACAAATCCACTATAAATAGTGTCGGTTACAAGAACCGCTTCCGAAATACCTTCACTCAAAATTTGTGTAAATAATGGTTGAATATAAACCTCTCTCAACACACTCAGTAACTCACAAGAGAGATATAACGAGAAAAAGAATAACCAAATAAAAATACGTTTTTAAAAATTACCTCAATAACAACGTACCCGACTTTGACGAAGAACGAAACTCAAATTGGATCTCAGTAGGACTCCAAACCTCTTCCTCTTCTCTCTTCTTCTCTCCTTTCTCACTGTGCGGTGCCGCTTGTAGAGAAAATATTTTGGAAATCTTGGAACCCAAACCCTAAAATCATGTTCGCGTGATTTAATAAACCTCAAGTGCACTCGAGCGCCCATCGAGCACCACTTGAGAGCCAGGTTCTGGAATCAACACTCTTCACTGCTCGAGCGAGCCTTGAGTACCTGACTTGACCCTTACCTTCTAACCGCTCCCCACGTGCATGAACACTCCAATCCATGCATAAATCCAACACGATCTTTTGATAACTTTTTATTTGTTGGGACACCCACAAGGGAGTGACAAAAAATCTAGCAAACTTTCATTCACAGTCTTGTGGGGGGACCCTTTGCCTTCACTCAATGACCGTCATCATCTGCTCTTTGGCAGCTTCCCCTCAAATGAGATCCTGGCATCTGCCTCCGCAAGTTTGAATGATATGTTCTTTTGCTCCATCGAACCTAGAATAGTCCAACTCTCCTTCAGCTTCTCCTCCTCGGTCGAATCATTCCCCCTTGCATTCTTCCTTGGCCTCCTCTTCTGGCTACCTTAACCAATACCCCCGTTGGTCACCTTGTCTCTATCCTTAGCAGTCGAAGCCATCAAGTACTAGCTTGATTGCTTGTTTCTCCTTAACACAACTGAGGTGCCTTGAGTGAGTTTCCAATGACCCATTTTGAATGTCATGCTTAAGCATTCCTCATCAAACTTTTCGATTGAAATCACTTTCAATCTTAAATCTAGGGCATGTCGCATGTCCTTCAACACAAGCTTTGGCCCATTGCTTGTCCAGAAACAAACATCTCCGATACCAACAACTTTCGATAAACTATCGTTACCCATCTTCAATACTCCATAGTCCCCAAGCATATAACTGGTAAAAAGGGACTTCTTTGATGTCGCATGGTGTGAGTTACTATCCATCACCCAATTCATTTCCTGTCTTAAAAATTTAAGTGTCTGCCTCACGTGGACAACCCAAAGGTCTCTGCTGGAAGTGATAGGGGCCCAATCATCTTTATTTTGATCCCTCCTCTCTTGGTGCTCGCCTCCACCATCATTCTCCTGCTTCCTCTTGAGGCAATCCCGCTTCATGAGGCATTTCTTACTACATTGGAAGCACTCCATATCCTGTGTGACAGAGCGGATCCTATTCCATTAAGGACCTCCGTCAAACTTATACAAAACAAATGCCCTTGAAATTTAAAATATTAATTTCTTATAGAAAATTGGGTAGAATTTTCTCTAAAATCAGACAAAAATCCAATTCAAACAACTTATCCATAACTTGCAGAGACACAAATATAAACCTCCATACATATTCACAGTTCACACACAGGATCATCAGATGCCATGTCTTCACCCATGGCTTCGATTTATCAATCCTATCCACTATACTAAAATTTCTTATAAGAGATGCCGTTTATGACCTATATATATCTAAAACGGAATAGCAAAAGCAAAAATAATTCCATAACATAAGCCTGCGGAAGCATAAAATAAAAGCATATAATGACCAATATACATATACAATATCCATCCACAATTTATACATTTACATGCAATCTATCAGTCTTTCCCCGAAATCTTCAAGACGACTTTGATACTCCAAGACTTTCTTTGCTAGCTTGCCTACCAAGATCTCTTGGCTAGCTTGCTTATTCTTGCTCGTCAGGAATCAGTTCTATTATTTTCTTTGGAGGGGAGGAAAAAATAGAAAAGTGAGTCGAAACCCAACAGTATACCAGAAACATACAAGTGAAATACTTTCGTACAGAACATAAATACAAAAGGTCATAAAAATTGCCATAGAACAGAAACATATACAGAAATGATGAGAGAAGCCTAGTTCAATATAAACAGGGTTCAATAATCATAATTCATACTTTCTTGATGAACATATATATGGTAGAACAGAAATTACAGCGAATCAGAAGAACAAAAGCGTCCAAGAAAACATGAAGAAAATATAATTTCATTTAAACATGTATCAAAATGCATAAAACAGTTCCAAATCTTACTTGTTCTTCAGAATTCTAGTTCATTATCCTATGGACCCAACTAGCCGAGGGGGCGAATAATCAAGGATAGATTGCATTCTGTCCATACAATCAAAGGTCGATAGTTCGATAATATTTATTTTCATCTCATTTCACGATTCTATAATTTGATAGTTTGATGATTCGATGGTTCGATAATCCGATAGTTCGATAGTTATCCTCGACTACCACCGTAAGGTTCTAAGGCATGTCGAAGAACCTTATTTAATTGTATGACAGTTTTAGGTCCGATTTTCTTACTAATTAATTTAATTCAATGACTTTACTCAAAATTCTATAATCGATTCATCATATTTCAAAACCAAGTTCAAATTTCATTCAATTATTCTTTTAGACGATTTCAAAAGGTTTCCATAGTTCGATAATACAATTCCATGCAGAGTTTTCAGATACAAATCATTTAATAAACTTTACAATGTAACAATTAACATTTAAATCATCAAAATTCCAAGTTTCTAACATAATTTTCAAAATTTTCGTTCTAGGATTCCATACAAAACTTCCGGATTTAAATCGAACACCAAACACATGTTTATTTATGAAATCAATACCATAAATCCATATACATATACAAAATCATGCATTTAAACCAAAAATTTCAAAATTTTCGAGCTAGGGTATCGTAATAAGCTTTTGGATAATAATCAGACACAAAATGTGAGCCAAATCATGAAATTGAAGTTATAAGTCACTATATATACATGTGAACATGAAATCTAGTCCAAAAGTCATGACATTCATGCATTTTTCATATCAAATATCGGAGAGCAAGAGATTTAGAGCATAAATAACAAAATTGAGATATCCAAAAGAGGTAAAAATGGAAAAGAGATTCGAGGTACACTTACCTAAACCCGATCTATCGTTATTTTTACCCGGATCAGAGTGGAACGGCCGAATTTCTCCTCTTTTCTTTCCTTTCTCTCTTCTCTCCTGCTCGTTCGCTGGAATGCCAAAAATGCAGAAGGAAAATCTCGCACGACACTTTTATACTAGATTTTTCGTGTCCCTAACTGCTAGTAGTAATTGAGAGCCTTGACTCCTCTGGAGCCTCAACAGTTTTCCTCTACATTGACTCATTCTTAAGTAAGAAAACGATAACCTCATCTAGATTGAGCATGTTTTTCGCAAATAGTAGTATCTTGATAACATGATCATCTGAGACTGGCAAAGAAGCTAGCAACACCAACGCCTTGTCTACCTCCTTAATCTTTTCATTAAGTGTTGACATTTGCATCAAAATTTAATTGAACTCATCTAAGTGCTTCTCGAATCTTCCCCCTTCCAATAATCATGGGCCATAGAACTGTTTTTTTACATGCAACCTCATTATTAAGGATTTGGACTTATACTAATTTCAAACTTCTCCCAAACTTTTGCTGGATCTAATAAGCCAAGAACCTCCTGAAGAGTGTTATTCGCAAAATATAATTTAATCGTGCAATTAGCCAAATCCCACTTATCTTACCACTCCTCTTCCATCATATTCTTCGACTTGTCTTCCTTCCTCTGAAATGCTTTTACCATTTCTTTTCGGGTTAAATTTTCTTCATCCTTTCTTACCAAAAAAATGAAACTATTTTGTGTATTAAACTATTCCACACAAAATGGCAAACTCCTCGACATCGACACTATCAAATCGCAGGTTTTTTAACCTCTCTCTGATATCACTTGTTGGGATTCAAACACATATACACCCGACCCAACGCAGTGGAACAAACATAAACTCCTCGTTAACTATCAACCACTAAAATTTGTGAGTACAAGAAACAAACAATGTAAAATAATTTTTTAACATGAAAAATTCTTTTCAATCAAGAAAAAATTATTGGATAAATTCCGAATAAATCTACTATAAATAGTGTCAAAAATAAGAATTACTTCTGAAATCCCTTCACTTTAAACTCAAGTGAAGAATGGTTGAATGCAACCCTTTCTTAATACACCCCATAATCCATAAGAGAAATATAACGAGAAAAAGAGCAATTAAACGAAAATATATTTTTAGAAATCACCTTCAGAATGATGTATCTGACTTTCACAAAGAACGAAACTCAAATCGGATCTCAATCGGATTCCAAACATCTTCTTCTCTTTTCTTCTATCCTCTCTCACTGTGTGGTGCCCTTTGTGGCTAAAATATTTTGAAAATCTTGGAACCCAAACCCTAACATTGCGTTCAGGCAATTTTATAAGCCCCGGGCGTGCTCGAGCTTAAGCGCCCGTCGAACACGAAGTCTTCAGAATTGGTGCTCGAGTACCAATCGGGCGTGAATCAGGCATGCTCTTTTTGAAATTTCCGCCTCTTCACCGCTCAAGTGAGCCTCGAGCGCCGAACTCGAACCCTACCTTCTAGTCGCTCACTGCATGCGCAAATACTCCAATTCTCGTACGAACCCCATGCGATCATTCGATGACCTTTCATTTATTGGGATATGTATCAAGGAGTGATCAAAAACTCAACAAGTAATGCCATAAGATAATCATTAATGTAAAGATGAGAATTAGCTGGTAAAAGTTGAAAGTAATAATAAATATCAACTGGGTATAAGTGGCAGACCATTCAGATTTACCAACCTACGCAATTTTCAATTGCTTACTGATGGGTAAGCCCATAGCAGGCAAGCCCAATAAGAAAAACGACAAAAAATCAAGAAAAGCCCAAAATCATGTTAGACGGTCAACGCTAAACAGATCGAGAAAAGGTAAAAACCTTATATGGGCCAGGCCCAGTTTGGCAAACGTTTCCATACACGACAAGCAACGGTCCCATCACCTGATTTCACGCTTCCTTGGAGCGAATCTCCACTAAATAAGGCATCAACAGATTCGATCCCATGAGGAAGGTGCCAAATTCTCTCTTCCTGCCTACAATGGACTCTAACGGTAACAGAAGCACAGAAGAAAGGCGAATAATCAGGAGAAACGTTACCAGCTCAGAAAGGAAACGATCCCAACAGAATGCACCAGTCAAGCCTTCTTGCTTAAGGAAGGCCGCCCAACACGATGCAGGGATCGCGCCTTCTTGGCCAAAGGAGGTCACACTGCCCACCATCTATATAACCCCACCAAGTCTCCATTCTGGCGAAACACGAACAAAAGACAAAAAAGAACTACGATAGAGAAATCCCGAGCATACTAACGCTCATGCTTAAGCACGCAATCGCTTATTACAATAATCTCACTCCAAGCCTTCACATTCCAGAGAGTTTACCCACTCCCCAAGCTCCGTCCTTTTGAGCTTCCATGCTTATAGGACTTAGTTTTTCACTTATTCCCTGTGAACATTGAGCCAGAAAACTGCGCTCTCGAAGGATCGCAAGAATGCCTCTTACATCTAAAGGCAAACACTCCTTCCTACCTCAATCTCCCTCTCTGTCATTTTTAGTTACCTTCTTGTAATTCAAAGGCTTATTACTGACTTGAGCGTCGGAGTATCTTCGGTGAGACAACATCCCGTCGACACCTGACCTCTTGTTTGTTGTAGTGGAATGCAGGGTCTAGACTCGGTGAACGAAGCTGAATCCAAATGATCAAGTGAACTCGAATCTGTTTGAAGTCGAATCAAGGTACGCACCATTGGCGCCGTCTGTGGGAAATGCTTACAAAGAGCCAGCTACGTTTCCCAGAAGCCCTTTTCAACCAATACCCTCAATCGAAATGGTGAACACAAGGATACAAGGAAGCGAGCCAACCAGAGATATGGCCTTGCCAGACCAGGACCACGCCATTGGCGCCATGGTCAATGGGGTAGCAGGCGGGATTCCAGTGCCTTTCTTTCAAAACCTAGCGGAGCATATGCTAAACACCAACAGGATGCTTCAGATACTCTGTTCTCGCCAGGAGCAAGTGCAGTTGGGGGTTGCACCGATGAAGGCCCCCGCACCGGCATCCAGACGAGGTGGCCAGAGAAAGAAAGTTTCGACCCGAAGGCTCGAAAGGCTAACCAACATTCCCGCACTGGAGTCCTTACATGCTCAAACCCATCTAAGGCATGAGGAGCAAGGGATCAACACTACCCCAGAGGAAAGTCCGAAACGAAGGAACCCAAGATACTCACGTGTAGAATCTAGGCCCCAGGTTCAGGAGGGAGCCTCCCGGGCTGTTAGATCTGCAGATGGTAGCAGCCGCCAGGCTACTGGACAAACCAGAGAAAGAATGGAGTTGAGGACATATCTCAACTCCAAAAGATCTGGTAATGTCATTCAAGCAGATCCGAGGCTAGAGAAGATATGGAACCGTGTCTTCAAAGACGATGAACATGCAGCCAATATTGACGGATCTCCCTTCACAGCAGAGATCTTAAACAGTCCCATGCCGATAAAATTTAAAATGCCAGCCCTTGACTCGTACGATAGGAGTGCTGATCCCGTTGATCATCTCGCCCACTTTTGTGCCCATCGGGACTGCAGGGGTTGGAGGATGCAGCCTTGTGCCGCTGCTTCCCACTCACCTTAAAAGGAGACGCGCGCATCTGGTTCTATCATCTCCCTTCAGACTCGATCCGAAGTTTCCAGGAGGTTACAGATCTCTTCTTGTCAGAATATGCCTCCAGCCGCAGGGAGGAAAAGCAGCCTTGGCATCTGTCGCACATCAAGCAGAAGAATGGGGAGAACCCACGGAAGTTCCTGGATCGCTTTGTGGCAGAAGCTAGGCGGATCCCCCGACTCATGGCGGAAATAAAACTAGGCAGTTTCATCTCGGTGCTGGCGCAAGGAGACTTCTTCAGGCACCTAGGACATAAGAACCCGTAGACATTTCGAGAAGCAGAATCTATCACTAGGGCCTACGTGGCAGTGGAGGAGGCCAACGAGGCTAAACATCTCGATCGGACCGAATAGCCTCACTCTTTCCCAACTGAAAGAAAGAGAAAACACAACGGTGGCAATCACTCCCACCGAAATCACCACAGGGTTAGACCACCAGAGCGCAAGGACTATGGGCCCATCAGCCTAACACCCTTGACTGATAGGTGTTCGAACGTCCTCATGCAGATCCATGGAAAAAAGTTCCTTAAGTGGCCAAAACGACTTGAGAAGGCGGAGGGAGGAAATTCGTTCAAGTATTGCGATTTTCGTCGATCTCCCGGACACTCCACAGAGGATTGTAAGACCCTCTAGCGTGAGATTGAAAAGCTGATCAGAAGGAGCCATCTCATAAGGTTCGTTAAGGGCCCTGGTCAGAGCTCTGGCACTACAGGCGGAGAAGGATTGGGGTCTTCCCCTCTACGAAATCGGGTTGCGGCAGGAGTGGTCAACATGATCACCACCCGACCGATCAAGAAACCGGCCGACAACAAAGAGTGGCAAACTGGGAGGAGGAAACAACGCACTACTGACACCGTCATTAGTTTTAGTGACATTGACCTGGCACATGTACTTTCCCCCCATATAGACCCCCTTGTTGTATCCACATTCATATCCGCCGGTAGCGTCGACTACTAACTGAAATGAGTATTCATTGACAATGGAAGTTCTCGCGATTTGCTCTATCTTGATGCATTTTTTAAACTTGGTTTGAAAAAGAGTCAATTAAAACCTATTGAAGGCCCGTTGTATAGCCTCGACAATGAGCCGATGCCCGTCCAAGAGACGATCCGAGTAAAAGTCACCTTAGGAACATACCCGAAAACGGCAAGTCGTACACTTACCTTTTTGGTAGTCGACTTACCCTCTGTATACAACACTATACTGGGCTGGCCATGCCTATCAGCATTCGGGGCCATCACTTCAATGCCACACCTAAAAATGAAATTTCCAATGCTATATGGTGTGGGCGAAGTGTTGGGCGACTAAGTCACCGGACGGACATGCTGCATGTCCCAAATTGCTCCTAACGATAGCACCAGAGTGATGGGAGAACTCAACCGTCAAGACAAAACAACCTTGCAGCAGGCGTAGTCCGAGACGAAACGACCTTGCATCAGGTGCAGTATGGTGAGGTAACCGACCTAGTCCCACTGAATCTGGAGGATCCAGAAAAGTGCGAACATATTGGCAGCTCACTCACCAGTGCACTGCGTGATGAGGTGATTGTATTCCTGCGATGGAACGCTGACATTTTGGCATGGACTCCCACTGACATGCCTGAGATTTCAGTCCAAGAAATTGTCCACAAGCTGGGCTTCGACCAGGACCGAAAGCCCGTCAGGCTGAAGCGTAGAAATTACTCTGTAGAAAAGTTGGTCGCCATTCGAGAGGAAGTAAAGAAATTGCTGGATGTCGGATTCATCAGAGAAGTCCAATATCCCGATTGGCTCTCTAACATAGTCTCAGTAAAGAAGAGCAGTGGAAAGTGGCGAATGTGCGTTGATTTTACCCACGTTAACAAAGCCTGCCTAAAAGACAGTTTTCTTTTACCCATGATTGACTTGCTGGTGGACTCGACGTCCAGACATGAGCTGTTGAGCTTCATGGATGCCTACCCGGGTTATAACCAGATCACGATGAGTCCAGAGAGCGAAGAGCATACCTCATTTATGACAGACCAGGGGACTTACTGCTATAAGGTGATACCCTTTAGACTGAGGAACGTAGGAGCCACCTACCAACTGCTGGTAAACAAAATATTTGAGAAACAGATCGGCTACAATATGGAAGTCTATGTTGATGACATGCTCGTCAAGAGCGAAACCACATGCGACTATATCCGCGATCTGGCAGAGTCGTTTGGGGTGCTTCGTAAGCATCAAATGAAGCTAAATCAAGCTAAGTATGTCTTTGGGGTCGCCTCGAGAAAATTCCTGGGTTTCATCATCTCCCAATGAGGGATTGAGGCAAACCTAGAGAAAATCAAGGCCCTCGTGGACATGGCTCCCCCATGAAGTATCAAGGATGTCCAGCGACTAATTGGACGATTCGTGGCCTTGTCCCACTTCCTAGCGAAGGCTGGTGACAAGTATCAGCCATTACTCAAGGCTCTAAGGGGAACAAAATTAAACAGGTTTCAATGGACGACAGATTGCCAAGTGGCCTTCAATGAGTTGAAGCGATATCTGACTAGCCTGCTGTTACTAACATCGCCTAAGGTCGGAGAGGAGCTGTACCTCTACTTGGTGGTGTCAGAGGTGTCCCTCAGCTCCGTCCTCATATGCCAGGACTCCGATACCCAACGGCCAATCTACTACGTAAGCAAAATATTGACAGGCCCGGAGAAGTGCTACCCGCGCACAGAAAGGTTGGTCTTAGCTCTCATATTCTCTGCACGAAAACTAAGGCCCTACTTTCAGGCACACCACATCATAATTATCACCGACTAATCTTTAAAGGGCATTCTCTAGAAACCTAATATTTCTAGATGGTTGGTAAAGTGGGCTATTGAATTGGGTGAGTTCGATATCGAACTCCACCAAGGCCAGCCATAAAGGCACAGGCTCTGGTCGACTTTATTGTCGAGACTACGACCCCAGTTCTCGAAGAGCAGCCCCAGAGAACACAGAACAGCACGTGGAAGCTCTAGAATGGGTACTCCACATGGACGGATCATCTACGGACACAGGCAGTAGAGTTGGGGTGGTCCTCATGACCCATGATGGGCTTGAGGTGAAGTACTCCCTTAGACTCGACTTTTCAGCCACCAACAACGTTGCCGAATACGAAGCCCTGCTAGTCGGATTAGGGTTAGCAAAAGAGTGCTCAGCCAAACGATTGACTGTTTATAGCGACTCCGAGCTAATCGTCAATCAGGTTAATGGGAGCTTTGAGGCGAGCAACCCACCCATGGCCAAGTACTTGACCAAGGCAAATGAGGCCACCCTCAGCTTCGACAAGCTAATCCTAGTCCATGTTCGCAGAACTGAAAACTAGAAGGCCGATAAGCTGGCCAAAGCAGCGACGGCTGAAAGTCCAGAACAGTACTCAATGGACATGAGGGAGGTCCTGAATGCTCCCAGTATAGAGAAATAGGAGACAATGCAGATCTTCGGGATGGAAAATTGGATGACACCCTACCTGAGGTATCTAGCGGATAAAACATTGCCAGAAGACGTAGAGGAGGCCAGGCGGAAAAAGAGAACGACCAGCTTGTACACGATAGTCGATGGGCGGTTGAATTGCTATGGCTACTCGACTCAATACCTCCAGTGCCTAACCCCAGAAGAGGCTAACTATGTTTTGGGTGAAGTGCACCTTGGGATTTGTGGATCGCATGTCGACGATAAAAACCTGGCATTCAAGATCATGCGGTAAGGCTACTATTGGCCCTCGATGAAAAAGGATGCACTCGGGTTTGTAAAGAAGTGCGGAAGCTGCCAGCTTCACGGCAAACTTCACCACCAGCCATCCGCCGAGCCGAAATCCCTTTAGGCGCTGTGGCCCTTCGCGCAACGGGGGATCAAAATTCTTGGCCCATTTTCCATCGCAACTAGGCAAAGAAAGTTCATCATAGTAGGCATCGACTACTTCACAAAGTGGGTCGAGGTTGTCCTGCTGGCGAGGATCACAGAACATAACGCTCTTGAGTTCATTCGCTAGAATATCATCTTCAGATTCGGCATTCTAGAAGTCATTGGGACTGACAACGAGACTCAGTTCTCTAGAAAACGCTTCATATTGTATTGCACCAGCCTTGTGATTAGGCTGGTCCATACATCGGTGGCATACCCCCAAGCAAATGGACAGGTAGAGGTCACAAACTGAACGCTACTCTACAGGCTCAAAACCAAGCTAGATGACGCAGGGGGCTCATGGGTAGATGAGCTCGCCTCAGTCCTCTAGTCTTACCGGACAACTCTAAAAGAACCAATGCGTGAGACACCCTTCAGCCTCTGTTACGGGACTGAAGCGGTGATCCCAGTTGAAATCGGGCTTCCGAGTTTTAAGGTGTATCTTTTGACTCGCGGGGTAACTCCCAAAAAATCTGAGAACACCTAGACTTGCTAGAAGAAGCTCACGATGCCGCCAGAATGCGGACAGTGGCCTACCAACACCGAATCTCCCGCTACTACAACAAGAAGGTAAAAGCGCAGTAGTTCGATGTCGGAGACTTGATCTTGCGAAGCATCGAGGCCAGGGGAAAGGTGGCCAGCCTGAATAAGCTCTCCCCGAATTGGGAAGGGCCTTTTCTAGTCTCCGTCGTCCTGCGAAACGGGGCATATAAGCTTCGGAACCAAGATGAAAAGTTGGTCCCATGGAAGTAGAACGCGATCCACCTCAAACGCTGCTTCCAATAATGACCCAGGTAGGTATTCTACATAATTGTATGTAATCATTTGTATACGCATTTTGATTAGTAAAACAAGTATTCCCTTTAGCATGTTGTGTTTCTTTGGTATGCATATATGTGTGATTCTTGTTGCAGGTTCAAACGACCTAGGCTGCCCCTAAGTCGGGAGGGTCTTCACCCTCTCGTTACTAAACCCTGGTCATCCAGGTAGCTCATGAGTGGTCATATCTAAACCCTTGTCATCCAGGCAACCCATGAGTGGTCGTATCTAAACCCTGGTCATCTAGGCGGCCCATGAGTGGTCGTATCTAAACCCTGGTCATCTAGGCGGCCCATGAATGGTCGTATCTAAACTTGGTCATCCAGGTAGCCTATCAGCGGTCAAAAAATCTTAAGGGGCTAGTGCGGCACACGTGACAACCTCCTTCATAAGGAGATAGCGTGATCAGTCAAGGATGGTCGACTGGTGCCCAAGCTGCACTTGGGCAGCGCCACCAAATTTTACTCAAAGGTGAATACTAGGCTGGCTTAACACAAGTGACGGCCTAGAGAACGCACCCAAGGACTCCACTCCTTTGGAAACGCCATGAATGCCCAAAATGTGGCGGGCGGCCAACTCACAGCAAGCCCGCCGAGTTGACCGCCCAGAACACCGAAGCAACAAAACACAAGCAAAAAGTAGCTATAAAAAAGCAAAAACATGCGACATGCACAAAGGTGCTCGATTATTGCATATGGTAAAGTACATTTAATAATTGTACCAAAAAGAAAAAACTGCAATCACCAAAAACTAAAGGGGCGGTGGTGGCCCCTGTTTGTCCCGTGGCTCCCCCACGAGGCTCTTGTGGCACTACACTGACTGGTTTGACAAGTTGATGAGATCCACGGGGAAGTTACGATCAACCAACCGCACAATACGCCGACTAATGTTGATCCCTTCCCACAACCACGAAGCATCATGTCCGTGACCTCGTGGGGACGAATGCGGAGGCTTAGATCATTCTCTAGGGCGGCAATCTGCCCTGCGAGTTGATCGAGGCACCCCTTAACCCACTCATTTTCCTCCTTCAGATGAGCGTTCTCCACTTTTAGGCTCTCATTCTCTGCCTCCATGCCCGCCAAGACAGACTCTAGGATAGTCGCGTTCTCTCGATGCTCCTCCCCCAGAGCCTCTAGCTTAGAATCAAGCCAGACGATCTCCATGTCTCTATCGAAGATCACCCAGTCTCTCTGCCTAAGAGCCTTAGCGACTGCATCCGTGACCTTATCAGCCTGCACACAAAAAAAAGAGGAGTTAGAAAAGGCAAACTTAAAAACAAGGTAGGCAACAAAATTTATACCGCCAAATTCTTCGTGTTGGCCTATTCGATTTGGCGTCCAGACCTGGCACCAAAGGCGGTGAGCACGGAATAGGGCCCTCGTGGGCAGGGCTGGCAGCGACCTCCACCAAAAGCTCCTCCAACGGTTCCTCTGAGATATCCTCCATCCTGACTGTCTCCTCAGGAGTAGAGGGAGGCTCCAAAACTGACTCCTGCTGCTCAGTCAGCAGTTCCACAACAGGTGATCCAATGGACAACTCCTGCGGCCCAAGTGTTTCGATAGATGGATCCGAAGTCAACCCTACCACCGTAGGCTACACGAGAACAACATCGCCACTTGCCCTGGCATTTAACCTGGCGACACAGGCCTCTAAAGCCTGCTCCACTTCAATCCCGGAAGCAGCGCCTACACCAGCAAAGCGCTCAACGGAGAGATAGTCTGGCCCTAAGGACGACGAAGAAGGCGCCACTGAAGCTGCCCTCTTTTGCCTTGGACTAGAGGGACTTGTATCAGACGGGTAAGGACCTATGAGAAAGCCCTTTTTCCTCTTCTTCCTCTGCAGGACCTCCGGCGGTGGGACCTTGAGTTTCTGAATGGGAGAGGGAGGCCCCCACTTAGCCTTCTTGGCCTCAACACTGAAGACCAAGTGGTCTCTCCGAAAATCCCCAAGGTTATCCACGATAAGTTTGACCAGCCAAGACAGGGACGCCATCTCAGCCTCAGAAGGCGCCCCCATATACACGTCAGGCACCTAGCCCCACTCCCTGGGTAAGGGCCAGGACTCACCCACGCTAATGAAGAAGAACCGATTCTTCCAGTTCTTCACAGAGTCGTATATGACTATACTTATCTTAAGACCGCCACGTGGGGATTGAAAAATCCACTCTGCTCCCTAGTTAAGCTTCAAGAGCCCCCTAACCATCGACATCGTCAGCAGCCTTGAGTGCTGACGAAGAAATATGCAGAGGGAACATAGATATCGGATGGTGTTGCCATGGAACTGTGCAATGGGGACCCGAAGCACCCGAAAGATCAACATTAACTCGTCGGGAATCGAAAGATGGAGCCCACTCCTCAAATGGGCTTCGTATATGGTTACAAAGCCCATAGGTGGCAAGAAAGCCCTATCGTCCTTCTCAAGAATACAGAAGGCAACCTCCTTTGGGATATTGTACTCCACATACAATACCTTCATGTCGTTCTTTCTCAGGACGGAGGCGATATCTGTGACGGAGGCCATGGTCAGAAAATCAACTAGGGTTTTTCTTTCTTTTCTATAGGTTAGGGAAGACAAAAAAAAAGAAAAAAAAGGAAGGCGTAGGAAAATTCAAAATGAAACAAACGGGTAACTTAAAGGCGAATGTGAACACAGAACCGCCTCAAAAGCATACGCCATCATTACCGCCATATGTTGCTTCCCAAAAGAGAGCCATCGAATCAGATCCTCTGGCTCATTAAATTTCGCAATCCTGAATATACTGCATGAAGACACGTGGCACGTTTTTTCTGACAGGACGACTAATAGCCAACGCTTCCTTCTCCAAGTTGCCCTTAAATTTTCCAAAAACGGTCAACAAATCCGATAAATATTTTGGAAGTACTCGAGGCTCCTCTTCAGACGGGCAACAACTCCGTCACCGTCAACAAAAGAGAAGCGCATCCCATCATGAATATATCGGAGGTTAGAATCCAGATGATCGGTATGGGGGGCTAGTGATGGGTAAGCCTATAGTAGGCAGGCCCAATACGAAAAACGGCCCAAAATCCAGAAAAGCCCAGAAGCGCGTTAGATGGTCAACGCAAGCGTTGACCATATGAATGGCCAACGCAAGCGTTGCCCATATGAATGGCCAACTAGGCGGCCAACGCGCTCCCTCAAGATGGTCAACATTTTTGTTGAGCAGAAGCTCTTTAGCAGCAGACCGAGAAAAGGTAAAAATCTTATATGGGCCAGATCCAATTTGGCAGATGTTTCTGTACACGACAAGCAACGGTCCCATTCCCTAATTTCGCGCCTTCCTTGAAACCAATATCCACTAAAGAAGGCATCAACAGATTCGACGCCCTTCCCATGAGGAAGGTGTCAAATTCTCTCTTACTGCCTACAATGGACTCTAACGGTAATAGAAGCACAGAAGGAAGGAGAATAATCTGAAGAACCGTTACCCGTTCAAAAAGAAAATGATCCCAGCAGAATGTACCAATCAAGCCTTCTTGCCTAAGGAAGGCTGCCCAACACGATGCAGGGATCGTGCCTTCTTGGCCAAAGGAGGTCACCCTGCCCACCATCTATATAACCCCACAGAGTCTCCATTCTAGGGAACACGAACAAACAACAAAAAAGAACTACGACGAATAAATCCTGCGCATACTAACGCTCATCCTTAAGCATGCTATCGCTTATTACAATAATCTCACTCCAAGCCTTCAGATTCCAAAGACTTCACCTGCTCCCCGAGCTCCGTCCTTTTAAGCTTCCACGTTTATAGGACTTAGTTTCCCACTTGTTCCCTGGGAACATTGAGCCAGGAAACTGTGCTCTCGAAGGATTGCAAGAATGTCTCTTACATCTAAAGGACTCCTTCCTACCTCAATCTCCCTCTCTGTCATTTTTAGTTACCTTATTGTAATTAGAAGGCCTATTACTGACTTCAGCATCGGAATGCTTCGGTGAGACAATACCCCGCCGACACCTGACCTCTTATTTGTTGTAGTGGAGTGCAGGGTCCAAATTCGATGAACGGAGCCGGATCCAAATGATCAAGTGAACC
>JAODPA010123915.1:0-45775 GCA_025585075.1 Nepenthes mirabilis
GTCTTCTCCCCCTCACCCAATTGATGCCCAGAAGGTTGCTGTGGGCCACAGGGGTGGTGGAGGAAGCAGCCCCACCATTATGGAGGTGCCAGACCCTCAATATCCTCCTGGTTTGCCGGTTTCCCCAATACCAGTTCCCTCAAACATTGGTCTGGTATCCCAGACCCCCATGAAGTTTCTTATCTGTTCCCCTGTTCCTGGCCCCCCCTTCTGTGAGTCCTCCGCTATGGAGTCTAAGGATGATCCAACTTGCTTGGATGGCTCTTCCAAGGCCTCGGACGATGTCCTAGCCTCTTTGGGGTCCGGTGGATATACTGTTGATCCAATCCCTTCTGTTAGGGAGGTTTCTCGGCCTGTTAACCAGGGCTCTCCCCCTTGCCAATTAGAATTGGTTGTTCCTTCAATCTCACCAGCTGATAATGGGCACCAAGAGTGCCCTTTGGAGACCTCCGGATGTTTGGATGATTCCCATCATCCTCAGATGAAGGGCTCGGCTCCTAACTCCCCTGATTCCGGAATTGGTCATCACCACTTGGATTTGGATGAGTATTTGCTTACCCCTACCTCTATCAAGAGGATTTCTTTGAAATACTCCTCAAATTCCCCTTTGGTTGATGAATTGCCGGGTATTGAATCTGATTGGAAGATTTCTAAGTCTAAAAAAAAGAAAAAAACAGCCTCTCGGAAATCCAGGGGTGCCTCTGGCTCTTAGGAGCATGCTGTTGGGGCACATTTTGTCTGGGTCTTGCTCATGGGACCCTGTTTTTTGATTGTCTATCATTCCCCACCTTTCGTGCTGTTGCATGCTTTAATGGCATGCCCTTTGAACTAAATAATGAGGGTGATTTGCCCTTCTGGTTTACGAAAGGGTTTTGCTGTGGTGAGATATTCTGTTGTTGTGTAGTTGCTGTTGGCTCTTGGCCGCCTCTCTACTGATGGTCAGTGAAGCTGCTGGTTCTTGCTTCAGCATCTTTCCTGGTTGATCTCCTGTTGCTGAGAACTGATGCCTACGCATTACTCTCTATTTGTCTGCTGAGTCGGCCTCTACTTCTGCTGGAGTATGTTGGAGTCCTATTGGCCATACACTGGTTAGTCTGGCAGCTGGGACTCCAATGTGGTAACAACGAATGGAAGTTGCATTATCTTTTGAATTTCATTTTGATTTTGGATGATTTCGTGGAGCTGCTGGTTACAAGTGGGATGGTTTTGTCTTTTGCTGAATCTGATGCCCTTGTGCCGTTAATAAGCCACTTATCTTCTCTCTTTTTGGTCCTCAATGTGACCTGCTGCTGCTGCTGGTTGGATATAATCAAAGGAATGCAGTGAGTGGCTAGTGCTGCTCCTACATGTCCCACTACAATTGCTGATAATGCTATGTATTTGCTGCTTTGCTATGGTTCTGCTGCCAAAATTGGTTTACTGAAGTAGGAGTGCTATGGACGGAAGTGGTTGGATTCAGTTGTCAACGAATGGAGTTTGGTGTCCTTGGAGGGCTACTGGATGGAGCATTCATGCTGCTGATCTTTTTGCGGTCCTGCCCAGTAGTGGGCTGATGATGATGTGCAATGAACCGGATGGGAGCTGGGTTCGTGGGTAAGCTAGTTCTGTCTGGTGCTGCTTGATGATTCCAGCTGCTGGAATTCTTGGGGAGGATTTTTTCTCCTCTCTTGTCCAACTGATGCTGATGCGGTTTGGCTTGCAGTTGGCATCTGTTAGAGGTGCTGCTGATGGCTATTTGTATGGAAGTTTCTAATGCTTACATGGAATTGATGTAAGCTGGCCTGATCTTCTCCCAATTATGTGAGAACCTTTGCCTTGCCTTGTTGATGGTGGTATCTAATGTGTTGGGACATGGGTGGGCAGTTCTGCCCCCTTGCTGATGCGTCAACCTCTTTCCACTATTGGATTAAATTCTGTTTTGATGCTGCTGCCTTTGGTAGTTCGTGTTTTTGGGGCTTTCATGCTGAGTGAGCTGCAGATGAGCTCGTGGATGTTGATGTATGGTCTGCTGGCAGATTTAGGGTGCTGCTCCTGCTGACATGCTAACCTACACAGTCTGCTGAGTGCATGTGATTGTTGGTCCTCAGAATGCTCCATGCCCCTTGATGTGCCTGTTAGCTTTGGTGCTGATGTTGGAATGACAGTTGAAATGGCAGTTGGTTTTGTCTTCTGCTTCTCTGGGTTCGTTCCTTGCTACTCGAACTGGAATTGTTGTTGGCCAGTACTGCTGTTTGGTAGTTCGTGTCGTGTTGCTGCTGCTGACCCTGTGTGATTGATGCTGAGCCTGCTGTTGGAATTTTTGGGTTCTACTGGATTATTCCAGTAGCTGCCGATTTGCCTCCTGCTTTTGTAACCTTGGGATGCATTTGGGTTGTGGGTAGTATGCTTATGTAAGATGACAAGTTCATTTTCTTTATTTTGTTTGATCGCTCCTCTTAGAGGTTTTTTTGCGGATTTATCTGATGTACTTGTCGCTCGGGGTATGCCCTAGCGTTTTATGTTCTAACTCCAAGTCAAAAAACTTTGAGTTATAACATTGTGTTTTGTAATTTTTCTCCCATCAATCCAAAATACACACTTACTTACCAAAAAAAAAAATCTTAATGGAGATGTGCATGAGGAGGTTGCTCGAATACATAAGATTTTGGGGGAAATCCAATTAGCTCATGCTTTAGGTCCTAGCTATGTAAGACATGAAGAGGAGGAAAGGAAATGCAAATTTTCCTACTTCCAAGTGATAACCCGAGAGATTGAACTCCTCCAGCAGAAAGCAAAACTAAAATGGCTAAAGGATGGCGACCATCGTACCAAAATTTTCTTCCGATCTGTAAGTAGAAACTGCAACTGTAACACGATTCTATCACTGGTTAAAGTGGATGGCTTGTCTACGGATGGAATAGAAGAAGTAAAGGATTTGATTGTCGATCACTTCTCGAGAGCATTGGGTACTGGACGTGTTTCTGGCCTTCTTGATAAAAACAGGCTCTTTCCTTTCATTCTGCATACAATTTGTAGCTCCTTCAGCGAGTCTCTGTGTATCCCAGTTAGTGATGAAGAAATCCATCAGGCTATTTTTTCCATTGATGATAATAAAGCACCTGGTCTAGATGGTTTTTCCCCTAAATTCTTTAAAGCATCATGGCATGTTGTGGGTCCTTCGGTAATTATAGTGATTTGGGATTTCTTTATTCATGAAAAGCTCTTGAAGCAGGTCAATACCACTGTCATCAACAAACCCATTTTGAAGATTATTGCTAGCCGCCTCAAACCTACCCTTTCGTTCTTGGTAGACCGTTGCCAAATAGCTTTCATGACAGGTAGGCAAATCAGTGACAATATTCTTTTAGCTTAGGAGCTACTCCACAAATATCACACAATCAAAGGTATTCCCAGATGTGCTATGAAGGTAGATCTCATGAAAGCATATGATTCAATTCAGGGGGACTTCATTATTGCGGTTCTAGAGATGATGGGATTCCCACATCAGATGGAGAAATGGATTCAACAATGCATCATGACTATATCCTTCTCCATCAACATTAATGGTGAATCTATGGGTTTCTTTAAGGGAGCAAAGAGCCTAAGACAAGGTGACCCGCTATTGCCATACTTGTTTGTCCTTACCATGGAGGCTCTCAATGGAACTATGGAAATAAAGGCTCAGTGAAATCGGGACTTCTAGTACCGTTGGAAAAGTGAGCCCACCTGCACCGTGATGTTAGCATTTGCTGAAAACCTTCTCCTCTTTACCAAAGCAGATGCCACCTCTGTTAGACTGCTCCAAGGTTGCCTTGAAGAATTTAGAGCACTTTCGGGGCTGACTGCAAACAAAGATAAGAGTGAGATTATCATTTGTTCTAGAGAAGATTCCCCTATTTAGGAGATAAAAGATATCATGGGATTTAAGTTGCGCAAGTTGTTGGTGAGATATTTAGGAGTTCCGCTTATCACTGCTCGGCTTTCAGTGGCAGATTGCAAACCGTTAATGGATAGGGTAGTGAAGTGTGTGTCCACTTGGATGAATAGATGGTTATTGTGATGGCCCGTAGTTAATTACACATATAACGTCACTGTCAAGACTTAAATAAATATTAATGGACATAAAAATTTGCTTTTCTTTCTTACATAGGATTGATTGAGGCCGAACTGCATGAGCTGGCCCTCTGATTTTAATTTCACACCAGGCCGACCAACATTAAGGATAGCCGAACTTAAAAGTCTGATATACTTACTAAACCTTTCATTAACCAAAAATAATCACGAAAACAACATCCATAGAGTCATAAATAGCGGAATCATTTTACAATTTTCTCAAAACTTCAAAAGGAAATAAAATTAAGTTCTTCATTTAATCTGCTCCCGCCAACCGAACTATTTGGCTACACCATAAGGTTCTACTCAACTTCGTCCTCCATGAGCCTTTCGTCATCTGAAAATAACGAGAGTGAGCCACAAAGCCCAACAAAATACTCACATGCAGAAAACAGAGAACATAAACATATATATATAAGCGAATATAACTTAGCATACGAAAATCATCATGCCTTTTCTTCTTTAGTTCAGAATTTCCTTAGTCTTTTTCTTATTAACTTGTCTTCTGAAAACTCATAAAAATATTTGAAATTTTCTATCATCTTTAAGGACCGGACGGGAGAGGACAACATCGAGGACGGGTTATGTGTAACCCCACAACCTAAGGTCGTATCCACTCATTATGCTTCCCAGGGCGGGAGGTAATGCCTTTAACCCGACATATAGGGCTGTAGTCCAAAAGTCTTATGCCACCAAAAAGTTTCCTCCTGTGGCCCAGGAGGCAATCCTCGAGTGTCATTCCAATATACTTCATCCTTCTTTAACAGCAAGTTTAATGGAGACTCGGTTCAGAGTTCTTGTCCTTTAATGGCCATACATCATAGTTCGAAAGTCGAAAGTCGTGGAGTTCCACTTGCTGTTCGAATTACATGCATTTTCTATGTTCATTTAAATAGGCCGGAGTTCTTTTTCAAACAAAAAGCCGGAGTTCCAAGAGCCGAAGTTCTTCTGTCAAAGCCGGAGTTCTTAAAAGCAGGAGTTCCAAAAGCCAAGGTTCTTTTCAATAGGCGGAGTTCTTATCCGAAATTCTTAAAAGCCGGAGTTCATTATTAATAAAGGCAGAGTTCTTTTCAAAAGGCAGAGTTCTTTTCTGAAATTTGAAGTTCTTAAAAGCCGGAATTCATTATTCATAAAGGCGGAGTTCATTTCAAAAGGCAGAGTTCTTTTCTAAAATCCAAAGTTCTTAACAGCCGGAGTTCATTATTCATAAAGGCGGAGTTCTTTTCTAAAATTCGAAGTTCTTAAAAGCTGGAGTTCCTTATTCATAAGGGCCAAAGTTCTTTATTCATAAAAGCCGGAGCTCTTTTTCTACGAAAGCCGTAATTCAGAAACCGGATTTCTAATTCCATTAAAAACCAAAGCTCAAATAGCCGGAGTTCCTTTAAATCCGAAGTTCCAAAGACCGAAGTTCTTCAAAGTCCGAAGCTCTTCTTCTTAAAAGTTAGAAGTCTCTTCTTTAAACACTAATTATCAGAGTTCGTATAGATCAATAATCAAACATATACTTCAAACAGAATAAAGTCTAACACTATGAATACCAGAGTTTCATTTAAACATGCGATTAAGAACGATAATTCATAGAAACAGAACAAACATCATACATACATAATTTCATAAGATGTTATATACTTACGTAGCAAATATGCATAAACATGAACTTTAAAAGCAGGGGTGAGTATTTTGCCTGGGTTTCTTCTACTTTGCCTTGATCTTTACTCTTGCCTGGGTTTCTTCTACTTTGCCTTGATCTTTTGGCCTCTCTTTACTAGAGATTCTATTACATGCCTTTTTCTTACTCCTCTAGTCCCTATTTATAGGCCTTGGGTTTGATAATTATTATTAATGATTAGCACTATAGGGGGAATATTTCCATCATTAATGATTGGCAAATCCAAGGGGAATGTTTCTTATTTATGGCTTTTACAATTTATAAAAGTTTCTTTATTAATTAGGTCATTAATAGTTTTATATTTCCAGATTCCATTTGGGTCTCTTGGTGTTATCTTCATCGTATCAAAGATCATTGCATTTAGACTATCAAAATTATAGATTTAGCCCCTTGGAGCTGAAAAAAGCTTATGAAGCTCCGTTTTGCTCTCTGTACCAAGATCCGTTTTCGTATTGGTGATGGAGCTGACACGTTCCTCTGGCTTGACCATTGGCACCCGCTGGGTCCTCTCTGTGATTGAACCGATGAGAGGATCGGATGTGTTACTGGGTTACCCCTGGATGCAAAAGTTAAGCACATCATCTTTAATGGTAACTGGAAATGGCCAAACAAGTTTGACACGGAGGTAGCGGATATTGCTGATCGTATGCCCGCTACCTCCCTGATCTCTCCCGCATGGATATGGCCCTTTGGACTGCGGACCACTCTGGTCATTTCACTGCCAATTCCGCTTATAAAATCTTCCATGCACCCAACGACGTGGTGGAGTGGTCTTGTCTTGTTTGGACCCCTTTGTTCATCCCTGCTCATGCCTTTATCCTTTGGTTAGCTATTCGCCACAGGCTCAATACTCTGGACAGGGTTTGTCAGTACCTTCACATCTCTCCGAATTGTGCACTTTGTTCTAATGATAGGGAAAGTCACAGCCACCTTTTCTTTAATTGCCCTTTCTCCTCTGCTGTCTGGCGCCTCATGCGCACCCAGGCTAGCCTTAGCTGGCCTTATCCGCACTGGCACTCCAATGTCTTATGGGCTGCCAGCCGTTGGAAGGGAAAAAGCCTCAAAGCCTGCTCCTACCGCCTCACCCTTGCGGCCTCAGTCTATTTCATTTGGAGAGAGAGAAATCAACGTGTCTTCGAGAATTCTGCGTGCAATGAAATCTAGCTGGCCCACCAGATTACTGCTGTTGTTCGGGGCAAGCTTGAGTTCTCTCATGTTGCGGCTGCCCGTAGAGACAGATCAATTATGATAAGATGGAGCATCGCCCTTGCGGTCCTAAATGCAGACTCCGATCCCTGACTGTTGCCGTCATCCGGAGTGTTTTATTCCTTGCATTTATCTAGACAGAGCTGTTTTGCTATATGCCGGACTGCCTGAATCCGGGGCAGTTTTTGATGGATAATTCATTTGGTCCTTGCTTTTTAGGACTCCGGATTCTGGAGTGTCCTTTTATCCTTCTTTTGAGGACTTCGGATCCAGTGTGTTTCCTTTGTGCTTTTCTTTAAAAAAAAAAGTCCTGTCCTGGCCTTTTTGGACTCTGGATTCCGGAGTGCTTTTGCTTTGGGGGAATCTGGATCTGGAGGACTCCGGCTTCTGATGCGTTTTTCGTTATGTGTTCTCTTCAGAAAAAAAAACCTCTTTTCGCCCTGCTTTTGTGACTCCGGATTCCGGAGTTGTTCTTGAGGACTCCGGATCCGGAGTGTTTCGTTCTTTCTGTGCGTTTTTTTTTCTGCGAAAAAAAAACCTTGGCTTTTGTGGAATCCGGCTTCCAGAGTGTTTTGGTGAACTCCGAAATCCGGAGTGTCCTTTTGTTTGCTTCTTTTGCCGGACTTTTTGAGAACTCTGGAATTCGGTTTCTTTGGAGGCCTGGAGTCCAGAGCGTTTCTTTGTTGCTTTTTTGAGCTCAAAAAAAAAAAGAAAAAGAAAAATCCCTATCCTGCTTTCGAGGACTTGATCTAGATTTGAGGCTCCGGATTCCGGAGTGTTCCTGTTCACTTTTTTTTGGCTTGTATGGCCCTCATGCTTGTTAGATCAAATAAAAATAGTGGATGGCGTCTCCCTTATCCAGATTGCATTATGTTTCACAATTTATTGCAAAAATGGGTTCTCTAGGTGCTTTTCGTCCGGGGTGGCATTCTATCCTGTGTGCTTTTTGCCTTTTCCGGTGTGGCTTTCTATCCAGAGTGCATGGGTCGAAGTGGCTTTGCAGTATTCGGAGTTCATTTGTCTGGATGCTGGAGTGCTTTGCAGAATCTAGAGTGCATTAGACGGAGTACTCTAGAGTTCCTCTGTTGAGGAGCGGAGTGGCATTGTGTTTCTGGATGGCTAGAGTCCTTTTGTTCGCTTTAACTGGCGGCCGGAGTACCTTTGCTCACTTTATCCAGAGTACATTGGACGGCGTGCACTGGACGGAGTGGCATGTGATTTCGGAGTACCTTTGCCCTCTTCAAGAGCAGAGTGGCCTGGTTCTCTTTAAGATTGGAGTGCCCTTGTGTGTGGTGGGGACGGAGTTGATCTGAGACTGCCACCCTCGCCTGTTCTTCTTTTTCTACTTTCAGAATGCTGATTTCGATTTTGTAATTTTGTTAGGGGACTCCCTGTTTCTATGTTTCTTTTGCCAAGTCAGCAAAACACTTGGTAAAGATCATAGTTCTTGTACATTCTATTCAAATTTTAATGCAATTAATTACTTAACAAAAAAAAACTTAACAGGATTTAGCTTTCTCATGTAAACACATTTAATTACCTCTTCATGACTTCCGGTCAACGGTGTTGACCAGATTATCAACTTCGGTTTTCCCATAATCTACTCCGGCCTCTAATACACAAGCCACTCCGTCCTTCCATCCATTCACGTTTTTAGGTGAACCTTTTACGTTGCCTGGATCACGCCTTCCGGTCAACATTTTATGTTGACCGGATTATATTGACTCGATAACTAGAATTTTCTTATGTTTTAAAATTTGGGCTGTTACAGTTATCCTCAGGGGGTACACTTCAGCACATTTCCTCATACTATCTGTGATGGAACAGATTTTTTTTTTGTCCTCAAAAGCTTCCGTCAAAACGGTAATATCATCAACGGTCTAAAACATAAGGCAAGACTCCTGTAAAAATTTCGGTAGAGTCTCCTTTATAATAGGATGAAAAACCCAAAAAATACAACCCTGTATAATCATCCATGACAAGCACACAACTATCTATCATTCAAAATTCCTACAACAAGCATTCACAGGATCACATGTGCCATCCATGGCACAAATCCATAAAAAAAATATTTACTACTCTAACAGTTTAATAACGAGATGTCATCTAGGACGTGCACAGTAAATCCAGTGTATATAGCAGAAGTAAACTAAGAACCTGCAGAAGTATAGCATTTTCTCTTCTACTATCATACACATCATGAGCTTTCCATACAAAAATCGACATGTTCTATGATATCGATAATCACAAGATCAGTATACAAAAATCATATGCAGCTAGGCCTTTACGTCGACAGGCTCCTCCAAAATAGCTCCAATATGCTATGGTCCTCAAAAGTATTCAAGAAGCTTCTCTCTCTAATTACTCTTTTTCGTCAGATAAAAGTTCTACTGTCTCATCTGAAGGGAAAAAACACTAAAACAGTGAGTCGAGGCCCAGCATGGTACAAGCATATGAACTGTAAAACAGTTATGCCAAAATGATCATATAACCATGCAGAACCAGAATATTTAATCAATATCATCTAAAAGAAAATAGTAAAGATATACTATAATGATATTAAATCTCATACTTCATAAATCATTACAGTATAGACTGTAAAACAATAACTATAAACTTTACTGATGCATGGTAAAACTAAAAACAATACTCAATACTCTTCACTGTCATCTTTTCACTGTATACGATTCATTATCATCTTTTGATCAGATGATACTCTATCATCTTTTCACTATACAATACATTTTCATCTTTTATTGTGACATATCTTAACAATTTCAGACCCTGCCAGTGTACCCTACTAGCAAAAGGGGCGAATGATCGAGGATAGAAATTTGAAAGCGTCTTCAGAGGCGCTCCTCCTCTGGCCGGGTGGCGCCGGACCCGGCCACGGCCGGTCTCCTGGTTGCTCCGCCCGGTTGCTTCCCGTCTTTCGCCCCCTGCTTGCTTCCTTCCCGGATCTCTGGTCTGGCTAAGTCGGCGCCCTCGGTGGCTTTACCTGTGGCTGTGAGCTTGGTCCGAAGCCCCCACCTCTGCCCGATAAGAACGATTCCTCTGAGGCTCGATAGTTCTCTCTGGACTGTCTCTTCCTTCTTCTCGGTTTTCCCCTTGGCTGTGCGTTATGGTTAGGCTGGGTTTTTTAGTGCTACTTGCTGTTTCGATTTTAATGTTATCTCTAGCATTTGTTGGCTTCCGCACTACTCGAAGGACCTGGCGCAGTCGATTGTCTCTATTGCCGGCTCTGATGTTCCACTACCTATGGGTTCACTCCTGTTGGATGGGTTGGGGGACCTCGTGCAGCTCTGAATCGGTTCTATTAGGCGGGGGTACTGAAGAGCTGGCCGAGGATCTGGCTTGTTGCTAGTGTCCCTTCTGTTGTGATTGCTCTTTGCTGCTCGCTGGTTTTGACGTTGACGAACGCCCTGAGCTCGGATTTCGAAGCCTCTCTGCCTGTACATTCCTTCCTGTTTGATGGGTTGGGGGGAGCCTATTTTTAATTTGGTCTGGAAGTATAGGCTGGAGTGCCGAAGAATTGGGAGTGGCCATGTTCGGACGCTGAAAATCCTTCTGATGCGGTGGGTTGTTTGCAGCTGTCATGAGTTGCTGTGGTGAGGTGATTACCTCTATTTTCGCTGTATGCTGATTTGCTGGGCTGAAGAAGTAGTCTTGGACTCCTTTGTTGGTTCTGGCGCAATCAACTGACCGGTGTTTTTTGAAGGATGCTAGTTGTGCTCTTTCTTGCCTCTAACGTTGCCTCTAATGGATTTCATTCAGTCTGGGGTCATTCTGGCTGTGGTCTGAAGAGCTGACATTGGTCTAGTTTGGCTGCAACTGGCCCCCTGTTGCGGTGGCGATCCTGGCTGGCTACCGCTGTGTGTGAATGCGTTGTCATGGTCTATTGCTGAGACTTGGTCCGGATTGCTGGTTTTTCTCCATCTGTATCGGACCTTGTTTCTGTCTGATTTGTATTGCCGATTGTGAAGCATGATGGGTTAATTTCTACTGGAATTGCCCCTCCCCGTCAATGGATGCAGTAGCTGGTTTGCATTAATTGACGTTTTGGTCCTGCTATAGCTGGTTGGAGCAGCTCTTGGAGATTTGTCTCTGCTGGTTCTGTCATTGTTCTGCATTACTGCTGTGCGGGCTCTCTTGTGGTTACGCTGCTGAACTTGGTTTGATGTTGTGTCAAACTTTGATTTTTAGTGTGTAATGCTGTTGCTGAGGCAGTTTGGGGACTTGCTGCTGTTGCCAATTTGCAGCAGTTTGATGGATTGCAGATCATTTGTTTATCTTGATGATGCATTTGTAGGCTCTCCTGCTATTGCATTTATTGGCCCTACATTTTGCCTGGTCTGTGGCCAGATGCTGATGGATGTTCTGCCCATCTCAGTTTGGTTGATGATTCTGCCGGATGGCTATTTGAGTAGTTGTGCTTGCCGGCCGACCTCTGTAGGCAGTCGCTGATGCGGCATTGATGATGATGGGGGGCTTGCTATAGCCTGGAGCTGGTGGCTCAATTTTTGGTGTTGCTTGCCTGGTTTCTGCTGCTGATCTGCTTTGAGTGGCAATACTCTTCTGATGTGGATGAGCAGCAGCTCCTGCTAGTGCTCTGGCGCTACTGCTGAGTGGCATTTGACCAGCATTCTTGATTGGATGCTGCTGTGGCCTTTCTTTGAGGAGCTGGATTGGAATTTGCTCCACCCTGCCGCTGAAAGAGTTGTTGATGATGTACAGTCCTCTTGGATGATGCTGCTGTATTGCTTTTGGAATCTTGTTGCTGCTGCTTAATGAGTGGGCTTGTGCGAGGTGCTTTTGGCGCTAGGGCTGTTGAATGGTGCTGATGCTTTCAGTTACTTTCAGTGGCCTTAATGCCCATTGCTGAAGCCGCTGTGTGGCAGTGAGTAGGAGCTGGTATCAATGATGCCAGGGCCCTTTTATTTTTTTGAATTTGGAATGTATCTTCCGTTTTGGCCTGATGGCCATGGTTGTCCTCGTGGAGGACCTTTGTGTTGTGCATCTTTATTTTGTGTGTATATTGATATACTAACTGCTCGGGGTATGTCCTAGCGCTTTATGCATTATTTCCAGGTCAATATACTTGGTTTTAATGCATAGCTTCTGTAATTTTTTCTCCCATTAATCCAAATTCTTACTTACCAAAAATAAAAATAAAAAAAAATAAAAAGAATGATCGAGGATAGATTGTGTTCAGTCCAGACAATCCAAGACCTATCATGTCATATATATCCCATCCCGGGGGATATCAGCACTGTGTGCCACCCGAAGGTCGGCCTATGTCCTTCCTGGCTTAACGCCGTTGAGGACAGGGCGGACCATGAATCGCTCCATGGACAGAGCTATCCTCGATTACCACCGTAAGTTCTAAGGCTTCACCCAAGAACTTACCTAGACTGTAGTCAGTCTCGGGTCCCAAAATAATTGTAAAGGAAGTCATCTCTTTATCGAAAATCCCATTTTCGAAATCAAACTTTCACAACACAATTTCAGCACTTCTTTAAATTTACATGGAAATTTCGTCGGTATAAGTTTGTACATATTTTCGAAAACAAACTATACGGAAAGCTTCATTTCGATGTCAATTAACTTTCATATAACAGAAGCTACGGTTAAAACTCGTCAAAACCTCTTCATTTTCGTACAAAGGGCTTCGCCAAAACCGTCGAACTCAAATCGGTCTCTTACATGTACATTTCTCATGAAATTAATATCACAGATGCCACGCATTTACATTAAATCATGCAATTTACTCAATCTTCACAACATTTTCGAGCTAGGGCTTCGTCACATGCTTTCCGAGACAAATCAAACACTATTTTCATGCTTATTCACGAAATCGAAGCTAAATCTTGCAATAAACATGGATAAATATAAAATCTAACCGATTAATTGAAGAAAACATGCTTCATGTACTTTAAACATGCATCAATATCATTTTTGTCCACTTTAAAGCAAAATAAACGGTAAAACCGAAAAATAACGTCCGAGATACACTTGCCTTGTCGCTTGCTTTCACCTTTACAACTAGCTCACGGATTGATTCGGGCTCCCGAGGCTCGTTCTCCCTTCTTCTCTCTTTGAGATCGGCGTTCCCTCTCTCTCAAAAACCCTAAACCCGTGCGAAAATGAGATGAGAGAAGTCAGATCGTGTTTTTATACTGCGCCTGCCGCTCGCTCGAGCGGCCAGAAAGCACTAGGCTTTTGGCACCCAGCGGTCGAGCGGAGCTTGAGCGGCCAGCGAGTGGTAGGGATTCGGATTTGGCACTGGTTTTTCCGCCCGATAGATTGGCTCGAGCGGCCAGCGGGCGCCAGTGATTCGGAATGGATCTGGTTTTTTCGCCCGATAGATCGGCTCGAGCCCCCAGGGAGCGCCACTCGACTGCTTGCTGAACTCGGGCATTTTCCAACTTTTCACTTTTAACTACCACTTTTTCACTACATGCATAGCCTCTTACTGATATTAATCACCTTAATCACATCTAGTTATTACGTTTTCGATTTCAGGTCCTCACATTCTCCCCCCTTAAAAAATTTCGTCCTTGAAATTGAGTAAAGTACATACCTCAAGGGAACAAGTGAGGATACTTGTCTCGGATCTCCTCTTTGTGCTCCCAAGTGGCCTCCTCCGATGAATGATTCCTCCAAAGCACTTTCACCATGGGGATAGACTTCATTCGCAATCTCATCGTAATACCCATACTATTAATAGCAAGAAATGGGTTGCCAAAAGCCTAAATCAGCAACCTAATTGCCCTCTGGCTCCCGCACTTGGTCCTGAGAGTCATGTGGGAGAGATGGTCCTTCCATCTGACCAAGTGCTGGTTGCTGAGGCACTATACGATGTCAGCTCCGCCCATGTAGAACCCAGCGGAATGGGGCTTGTGCTTTGCTCTTCTGCAGCTGAGCTGGCTAAGGCTGCAGTTGGCCCTAAAGGCTCGTCCTCGGGAATGGAGGGTAATGTGGATCAATTGTCCCAAGTTTGCCAAGTCCCCTGTGATGTTGGAGCTGAGGTTGATACCTCTGAGTATGATACTTCTGCTGAAGTTGAGGCTGACACATTAGCCGAATCAATTACTTCTGATGCTGGGGTTTCCCATGAGACTGTTGCCCTGCTTGAGGGTACCCAGGCTGCTGGCTCTCTTCCTGGACACCTCGAGGTCCCGCCTGATTCCCACGCTTCGGGTCCAATTGAGCTGGTAGATCCTGATATTACCCCTGAATCTATTGCTCGGATCGTTCAGAAATACTCTCTGGATGGCTCTCCAGTTGTTCTAGCCGGGTCTAGCACTGTGAAGAAGAAGGTTACTCTGGATGGTAGTACTCCAGACGCGGATCTGATCGTCGATCATACCCCTATCTCTGATTCAGATGATGAGGATTCATATGAGAAGGAACCGTTGCACTTGGCTTTTCAACAGCTCCTGGACTCAGATGGCTCTCGTAAACTACTCCAAGTCGCCCTTACTGAGCATAGGAAACTTGCGACGGACCTCTTGAACAGGTGCTGGCAGGATATAACTGATGAAAACTTTAGTAAGTTCCGCTCAGCCTTTCTGTTGGATGCGGCAGATAATGGGTTTCCCCATGATGCTTATTTGTTGGCTTTCCAACTAGTTTTTACGGCTGATATCTCTCAATGCCATAGTGCCTCATTCTCTCCAGAGGAGGAGAAGGTTGTTTTTGGATTCCTATCTTCCTTGATGAAATCGGAAACAAATTGTTCGAGTATCCAGAATTGTAATTAGATTGAATTTTTAGCTGGTCTTCATGGCAATGCCATTATGATCCCGTCTGAAGAACCTTGGCATCAGTACAAGTCTGGGAGGCGGCGTAAAGCTGCATCCATGAAAAATCGGACTTCTCATGCATGAAAACCTGCAGCTGCCGGTTTGGGAGTGGGTGGTTTTGTGCCTTGAGGCAGCTTGGAGGCCTGAGTGCTTCTTGTTCTACTATGTGATCGAAATGGCACTGCGTGATATTTCCGAAGTGATTTTTGTCTCATTGGGCGGAGTGGTCGGAGATGCTCTTGAGGCCGTAGTGGCCTTGTGCCTTCAACTTCCGGAGGTCTGTGAAAAGCTGGATGTCCGGAGTGATTTTTGTCTCATTGGACGGAGTGGTTGGAGATGTTCGTGAGGCCGGAGTGGCCTTATGCCTACAACATCCAGAGTTATGTGAAGAGCTAGATCTGTGAAGCGTTGGATACGTTCTGATGTTGACAAGGAAGATGATGTTCTGCTGGGAATCGTATGCTGCATCGAAGCCCATTCTGATGCTGGTCTGCTAATTGGCCAGAGTGCCTTTTTGCCAAAAGGCCGGAGTTCATTTTCGCTAAAAGGCCGGAGTGGCCTTTGCAAGAATCCGGAGTGAATATTATACTCTCTTTGGCCGGAGTGGCCAGGCGTGAGTTGTGGCCGGAATGGCCAAGTTTCGGAGTGCTGTTTTTTATAACAGGCCGGAGTGGCCTAGAATAAGAGGTATCCGGAGTGCCTTTTTTCACTAAAAGGCCGGAGTGGCTTGCGTGTTTTGAGGCCGGAGTGACATTGTGTATGTTGAAGCCGGAGCTCAATTTGTTCTCGTTAAGCCGAGTGGTGTGTGTTGCGGATGCTGATGTGGTTTCCAAAGTGCCTATTTTCTGGAGTAAGAGGTTTCCGGAGTGCCTTTTTTCACTATGAAGCTGGAGTGGCCTGCTATAGTTGAGGCCGGAGTGACATGGTGTATGCTGAAGCCGGAGTATATTTTGTACTCTAAAGCCGGAATGCGTTGCGGATCTTTCAATACGAATTGGTTTTGAGCCGAAGTGGCCAGACGATGCTGTTATGGCATTTTCTCCATTCACTCTGGCCGGTGGAAGTTATCTTTACAATGATCGAATATTATTGTATCCTTAGTTTTGATGACTGATGTCATAGGTTTAGGGGACTCTTATGTTTCTATGTCTCTTTCCCCAAGTCGGAAAAACACATGGTTAAGAACATAGCTTCTTGTATATTTTCTTTAAATTTAATGCAATTAATTACTTACCAAAAAAAAAATACTTCGTTCGCAATATTTGATCCTTTCGGTCTAAGATTTGCAGTGGCTCCTCAATGTAGGACAAGTCCTTGTCTATGGACAAAGTCCTGTAGTCAATTACATGCGCTGGATCGTGGATGTACTTTCAAAGTATCGATACATGAAATACATCGTGTGTGCCCGTAAGAGTCGGTGGTAACGCCAACCTGTAGGCTACCTCCCCGACCCTCTCCAGAATCTCAAAAGGGCTTATGAACCGGGGTTTTAGCTTTCCCTTTACTCCAAACCGGAATGTGCCCTTTGACGGTGAGAACTTTAGAAACACAAGATCTCCTATCTCAAAACTCAGCTCTATCCTTCGCTTGTCTGCATAACTCTTCTGTCGGCTCTGAGCAATCTTCAAATTATCGTGAATCACCTTAATCTTCTCTGCTGTTTCTTTCACAATCTCAGGGCCCAAAATTCTTTTGTCTCCAGTTTCCTCCCAATGAATAGGTGACCTACACTTTCTTCCATACAACACCTCAAATGGTGCCATGCCGATACTAGCTTGGTAGTTGTTATTATAAGTGAATTAAGCTAGTGCCAGATGAATATCCCAAGTTCCTCCCATCTCCAAAATAGAAGCCATCAACATGTCCTCGAGAATCTGAATGGTACATTTAGATTGGCCATCGGTCTGGGGGTGATACGTGGTACTAAACTTCAATTCTGTCCCCAACTTCTTATGCAAGCTCTCCCAGAACCTCGAGACAAAGCGTGGATCTCTATCAGACACTATGGAGGCAGGAACTCCATGAAGCCTCACGATCTCATTCACGTACAACTGAGCCAATCTATCACGCAAATAGATCATCCTGATTGCCAAAAAGTGGTCTGATTTCGTCAGCCGATCAACTATAACCCACACGGCATCATGATTCCTAGGAGTCCTCGACAAACTTGATACAAAATCCATAACGATGTCCTCCCATTTCTAGCTCGGGATGGGCATTGGCTATAACAGTCCAGAAGGATTCTTTCTCTCGGGCTTCAGTTGCTGACATACTAGGCATTTCTCCACATGGCCAATGATATCCCTCTTCATGTTTCTCCACCAGAAAGTCTTTTTCAGGTCCTGATACATTTTATTCGTTCCCGGGTGGATGGTATACCGAGATCGGTGAGCCTCTTTCAAGATTTTCTCCTTCAATCCTTTGTCATCCAGTACACATAATCGATCTCTAAATCTCAACACACTACCAGGCCGGATGTTAAAATCAGCTCGAGACTCCTTAATCAAATCATTAACAATATCCATGAGGAACAAATCATTCACTTGTTTCTCCTTGACTTCACCAACTACCACTGGTTGAATCTGAAAATACAACAGGAGCATCCTATTACCTTTGGCATAGCGTTGGATATCGCACTGCTTCAAATAATCTAACATCTCCATCTGTTTGACCTATAGGTGCGCCACATAGGCCAATCGGCGACTCAAGGCATCTGCTACCACGTTGGCCTTTCCTAGCTTGTACTGTATTTCACAATCATAATCCTTCAGGAAATCGAGACATCTCCTTTGCCTCATGTTGAGTTCCTTTTGTGAGAATAAATACTTCAAACTCTTATGATCGCAATACTTTTTTCAATGATCGCCATATAGATAATGTCTCCAAATTTTCAATGCAAACACCACAGCAGCAAGTTCAAGATCATGGGTAGGATAATTTTTCTCGTGTACTTTCAATTGTCTAGATCCATATGCCACGACTTTATCGTGCTGCATTAACACACATCCTAGACCCGCCTTAGAATCATCGCAGTACACCTCAAAGCCTCCAGAACCCCCTGGAATAATCAGCACCGGAGCGGTGGTCAAATGATCCTTTAGCTCTTGGAAGCTCAGATCACACTCTTCTGTCGACACAAACTTAGCCTCTTTCTTCAGCAACCGAGTCAGAGGCATGGCAATCTGAGAGAAATTCTCTACAAAGCACTTGTAATATCCCGCCATACCCAGAAAGCTCCTAACCTCAGTCACAGAAGTTGGTTTGCTCCAACTTGTAACAACCTCTATTTTCTTGGGATCTACAGAAATGCCACCATTAGAAATTACATGTCCCAAGAACATCACCCTTTCGAGCCAGAACTCACACTTACTCAGCTTGGCATACAGTCTCTCATCGCGGAGCACTTGGAGTACCTTCCTCAAATGAATTTCATGCTCCTCATGATCCTTTGAGTAAATTAAGATGTCATCAATGTATACTACCACAAATCTGTCCAAGTACGGCCTAAAAACCCTATTTATCAAGTCCATAAAAGCAGCTGGAACATTTGTAAGACCAAATGGCATGACAAGAAACTCATAATGTCCATAACGTGTCTGAAAAGTTATTTTAGCTACATCCTCCAGCTTAATCCTTAGTTGGTAATAACCGGACCTCAAATTAATCTTTGAAAACACTCACGACCTTTGCAACTGATCAAATAAATCATCAATGCGCGGTAGAGGGTATTTGTTTTTAATCGTGACCTTATTCAATTCACAATAATCAACACACAAGCGCAAAAACATGTCTTTCTTCCTTACAAACAACACCTGTGCACCCAGGGAGATATACTCGGTCTGATAAAACCCTTATCTAATAGCTCCTGTAGTTGTAACTTCAACTGCTTCAATTCAGCCGGAGCCATACGATAGGGGGATTTTGAAACTAGACTAACACCAGGAACAACAACAATCTCAAACTCAATTTCTCGGTGTGGAGGCAATCCAGGTAACTCTTCTGGAAATACATCCTCAAAGTCACAAATAACAAGGATCGGTCCTACGAGATGATATTAAGTAGAGCTCGAGCGGCCAGCGAGTGGCAGGAATTCGGATTTGGCACTGGTTTTTTCGCCCGATAGATCGGCTTGAGCGGCCAGCGGATGCCAGGGATTCGGAATGGATCTGGTTTTTTTGCCCGATAGATCGGCTCGAGCCCCCAGCGAGCGCCACTTGGTTGTTTGCTGAACTCGAGCATTTTTTCAACTTTTCACTTTTAATTACCACTTTTTCACTACATGCATAGCCTCTTACTAAAATTAATCACCTTAATCACATCTAATTATTACGTTTTCGGTTTCGGGTCCTCACACTACCATCAATTCACCACTATTGGGCTTCTGTTTATATCCATCCCAAACCTGTGTTGAAGACTATTTAATGCCACATCTGGTAGTTTATATGGACCGACTCTATCAACGGAAGGACTATGGCTAAGGTAGCTTGGGAGGAGGTCTGCCGGCCAAAAAACGAAGGAGGACTAGGTATTAGAAATCCCCTAGTTTCAAACAAGGTACTTATTAGTCACCTACATTAGAGAATTATCATCAAAGACCTTGAGTCTATACAGGCAACATGGATACACATCAACAAAGTTAAAGACCGATATATATGGACCATCAAAGTCCTAAAAAAATGCAACGTAGCGCTGGAAGAAAATAATGAAGTTGAGACCTGAACTCTGACCTAGACTTTGCTATATTATTGGTGATGGTGCTGATACATTTCTATGGCTAGATAATTGAAATCCGATGTGCCCCCTTTGTGATAGATTCATGGAGAGAATAATGATTGTCACTAGACTTTTTAGGGATACAAAGGTCTCCAATATCATTCGTTAATTGGCCTAATTCTAATGACATGGAGGTAGTTAGCATGGTGCAAACAACGCCAAAATATAACCCTGATCAAGCTAGGAAGGACATAATAAAATGAGCGAAAGCCCCAATGGGATTTTATCATCCAGATCTGCCTACAAATTATTTTGTGGAATCCAAGACAAAAAGGTTTGGGCCTCTCTCGTATGGGGTCCACATCACATTCTTTTTTTTGGAAACTAATTAATATTGTATATATTGATTTTTTTGGTAAGTGATGAAAATTGTATTAAAAATCTCCAAAAATTTACAAAGCCTATTTTATCACCAAGTCAATCCACATTTATGATAGGATAGAAAGCTACAGCATCCCTCAAGCTTCACACATCTCTTCAGATACAGTCATCTTATAAAGAATCATGCTACTCAAAACAACAAAACAATATCTCCTATGAAATAGCCAGGTCACTCCCTAATGAGGGAGGTTCCAACGATCTCTAATAGATTTGAAACCACTGTTGCTTCTAGCTACTAAGAGCTCCAGCTAGTAATGAACAGTATCCCTGATTTGCTTAACCAGTTGGGCTTCATTTCTACTACATGAGTTGTTGAAAAGTCATAGGTTGTGTTCCTTCAAGATAAAGTATATCGTGGCTGCCAATGTAAGACGGAAGGAGTGGGCTTTTGCATTTGTTCCTTTCCATCTGCTAGCTACCCAGAGGATGTTCGATCACCAATCATAGTGTGGCCAATGCATCCCTACCCTTTGGCACATCTGTCTCCATACTTCTATCGTAAAGTCACATCTGAAAAAGGGATTGTCATGACTTTCAACCTTAGCATTCCACTTTTTTTTTTTTTGTAAGTAAGAATTTTTTATTAATGGGAGAAAAAATTACATAGACTATGCATACTTCCTTTTTTTTTGGTAAGTAATTAATTGTATTAAAATAAATTAAGATGTACAAAGACTGTGTTTTGTCCAAGTGTTTTGTCGACTTGGAAAAAGACACAAAGAAAAAAAAAGGGGGAAACCCCTAAATACATGATATAAGTCATTAAGGTCACTCCGCCCAGATTGTAGAAAATCACTCCGGCAACGCACTCCGTCCAAGGAGACAAAAAGCGCTCCAGCTAAAGAAGCACTCCGGAAAATATCCCCTCTACAAAATGTACTCCGAAAATAGAGCACACCAGCAGAAAGAACTCCAGCAATTTCCACTCCGAAAAATTCCACTCCAGAAAAATTCACATCGAAAAAATGCACTCCAGAAAAAGTGCACACCGGTAGAAAGTACTCCAGCAAAATCCACTCTGGAAAACTTCACACCGAAAAAAAGCATTCCGGATGATTGCACTCCGGCAAAAAAAGAACTCCGGAAAAAAGCCCTCTGGTTTAAACACTACGGAAAATTGCACTTCAGCAAAAAGTACGCCGAAAAAATGCACTCCTGCAAAAAGAACTCCAGCAAATTTCACTCCGAAAAACAACACACCGAAAAAAAATACACTCCGGACATTTGCACTCCAGCGAATAAAGAGCTCCGAAAAAAGGCACGCCATTCCGTCCTCAAAGGCACTCCGCCAATGAACAGAAGCCACACCGACCACCATTTGGTGAAGCAAAGGAGCTCCGAAAAAGATCGCAGGTAGGTCACTCCGGAAAAGATCGCTCCACTCCGTCCTTCCAAGTAGTGAGACACAAGGACTCCGGAATGTTCACAAGGTGGACACTCCGAAAAAATGGAACACCCGATAAAGTTGTTCCAGGTTTATGGAGCTCTGAAAAAGGAAAGCGCTCCGTCCAAAGTGCTCCGGAAGGAAGAAGACAAATGGGAGCACGCAAGCCACTCCGGCCATTTAGAGAAGAAATCACTCCGGCTTAGCACATAGGAGATCCGGGTAAAAGAAAGGAAGCAAACCAGCCAAACACGGAGAAATATGCACTCCGGATTCTGGAGTCCGCAAGAGCGCCGAATAAAAAAACGGACAAAAAGACACACCGGAATCCGGAGTTCACAAAACAGTAGCAGAGCCTGCCAATTTTTTTTTATGAGACCCAGATCTGAAGATCTCAGAGATGGAAGAACTCCGGAATCCGGAGACCCCGAAGACGAGACAAAGATGGGGGACTCAGGAGCAGATACGCGCACCGGAATCCGGAGCTCACAAAACAGCAGCAGAACCAGCCGGCATTTTTTTTTCAGAAGGAAGGAGACCGAAATACACAGGAGCTACAACAAGGCACTTTGGAAACCGAAGTTCGCAAAAGCGCTACAAGGGGAGCGCACAAGAAACTCCGGAAGCCGGAGTACACAAGGCCAAAGACAAGCCTCCTCCCCCTTTTTTTTCTCTTTTTTTTTTTTTTACATAGAAGAGGAGCCAAGGTCCTCAAAGCAAGGGTGCTCCGGAATCCAGAGTTCTCAAACGCTCCGGAATCCGGAGTCCACAAGCGCCGGAAACAGCAGCGCACAAAGTGCTCCGGAAGCCGGAGAACACAAATGCAAGGGCAGGAAATTTTTTTTTTTTTTAACACTGAAAAGGAGTCAAAGTCCTCGAAGCAAGGGCGCTCCGGAATCCGGAGACCACAAGCGCTCCGGAATCCGGAGTCCACAAGCGCCGGAAACAGCAGCGAACAAAGTGCTCCGGAAACCAGAGCACCAGGTGAAGATAGCAGTCAGGGAATAGAGTCCGCACTCAGGACCGCAAGGGGGATGCTCCATCTAATCAGAACCGATCTGTCACTGCGGGCAGCAGAAAAATGAGAGGATTCCAGCTTCCCCCGGACAGCAGCGGTAATTTGATGGGCCAGCTGGATTGCAGTGCACGCAGTGTTCTTGAAGACACGTTGATTTCGCTCCCTCCAGATGAAATAAACTGAGGCCGCAAGGGTGAGGCGGAAGGAGCTGGCTTTGAGACATTTACCCTTCCAACGTTTAGCAACCCATAAAATGTTGGAGGACCAGTGAGGGTAGGGCCAGCTGAGACCAGCCTGGGTGCGCATGAGGTGCCAGACAGCGGAGGAGAAAGGACAGTTAAAAAAGAGGTGGCTATGACTTTCACTATCATTAGAACAAAGAACACAAATTGGGGAGATGTGAAGGTACTGGCTAATCCTGTCCAGAATGTTGAGCCTGTGGCAGATAGCAAGCCAAAGGATAAAGGCATGAGCGGGGATGAACAGGGGGGTCCAAACAAGACAAGGCCACTCCACCACGTCGTTAGGAGGATGGAAAATACTATAAGCGGATTTTGTAGTGAAAGAACCAGAGTGGTCAGGCGTCCAAAGGGCAAGATCCTTGCGAGAGATATTAGGGAGGTAGGGGGGCATGCGTTCAGCAATATCCTCTACCTCCGTGTCAAATTGATTGGGCCAGCACCAGTCACCATTAGTGATGATGTCCTTAACTCTTGCATCCAGGGGCAAGTCGGTAACACATCTGATCCTCTCACTAGTCCGATCAAAGAGAGGGCCCAGAGGGTGCCAATGATCAAGCCAGAGGAATGTGTCCGCCCCATCACCAATACGATATCGGATTATGGGCCGAAGAGCAGGTCGGAGCTTCATAAGCTTTTTCCAGCTCCAAGGGGCTGAATCTGAAATTTTAATGGTCCAAATGCAACGATCTTTGAGTCTGTGAATGTAAAACCAAGAAACCCAAATAGAGGCAGGATCTTTGGTGATGATCCTCCAGAAGTGACGGCAAAGAAGGGCTTTGTTGGATGCGACCAGATTTTTTATACCCAATCCCCCTTCATCTTTGGTGGAGCAGACATCCTTCCAGACAACTTTAGCAGAGAATCTACCATCAAGGAAGCCATGCCACAGGAAGGAGCGGAGGGCTTTATTAATACTGTTCAGGATAGATTTGGGAAGGATGAACATGGAAGCCCAATAATTGTGGATAGTGGAGAGAATGGAAGAAATAAGCTAAAGCCTACCAGCAAATGAGAGCCAGCGATTCTTCCAAGAAGAGATTCTAAGTTGAATACGGTCAAGGAGAGGCTTACAGTCGGAGCAGGTGAGCTTCGTGGTGATAAGGGGGACTCCAAGATACCTGACAGGGAGGGTGCCCCGCTTAAATCCGAGAATGTCAATGATGCAATGAAGGGTATCCTCACTAATAGAGCTGCAAAAGACCTCACTCTTATCTGGGTTGGGGGTGAGGCCGGACAGACAACTGAAGATGTTGAGACACTCATGAATGGCCTGAATGGAGTTGCGGTCCGCTTTGGAGAATAGAAGGAGGTCGTCCGCAAAGCCAAGCATCACAATACGGGAGCGATCGCATTTTCAATGGAACTTAAAGTCAGGATTAGTCCTAGTCATTCTAGTCAGGATGCCATTCAGGACTTCCATCCCTAGGATGAAAAGATAGGGAGAGAGGGGGTCACCCTGTCTAAGTCCTTTGGCCCCTCGAAAGAAGCCCACCGGCGAGCCATTGAGATTAATGGAGAAAGAGGTGGTGGTGATGCATTGTTTGATCCAATTAACCATAATGGGGGGGAAATTCATCAACTTAAAGACAGCAAGAATGAAGTCCCAGTGAATAGAATCAAAGGCCTTCATCAGGTCAACTTTAATAGCGCATCGAGGGGCCCCCTTGTTGAGGTGGTATTTGTGGAGAAGATCCTGAGCCAGCAGGATGTTGTCTCCAATACTTCTCCTCGAGATGAATGTGGTTTGACAATTGCCAACAAGGTAAGGAAGCGTAGGTTGGAGGTGGGCGGCGATGATCTTAGAGATGATCTTATAAATGACATTACAGCACGCGATTTGGCGGTAGTCGGAAACCTTGGTGGGAGATTTGATCTTTGGGATGAGGCAAAGCAAGATTGAATTGATTTGCTTTAAGATTCTCCCATATAGGAAGAAGTCTTGAACAGCAATAGTAATGTCCACACCAATATCATTCCAGGCAGCTTTGAAGAATTTGGCCGAAAAATCATCCGGGCCAGGGGCCTTATTGTCATCAATCGAGAACAAAGCCTGTTGGACTTCGTCCGAGGAGACTGGGCGACAGAGGTCTGGCCGGAGGGCATCAGGCACAGAGTTATGGATAAAAGGGCGAAGACTGTCTTTAGAAAAGGCGCCATTCTCCTTGCCAGTTCCCTGGAGACGGGAAAAGTGGTTGAAGAGAAGGTTTTGCACTTCCTCCAAATTGGAGGTAGGAGAACCGTCTTCTTTGGTCAAGGAGAGGATCCTGCAGCGGTTAAGCTTGTTCTCAATGGATCGAAAGAAGAATCGGGTGCATTGGTCCCCATCCTTGATCCATCTTATCTTCGCCTTTTGCTGGAGGAAGTCGCACTCCGTCCTTAAGGCACGGCGATAGGAAGCTTTTAGCATATCTTCTTCAAGAGCCACAAGGCGAGCGCCAAAAGGAGGGTCGTTTCTCTGAAAGTCCTCAAGTTGCGATCTAGCACGAGCAACCTCTTCAAAAACATTACCCATGTTCCTGTTTAACTCTTTCAGCAGGTCCTTGAGAAGACGGAGCTTAGAGACAATTTGGAACATAGGAACTCCCTGGATACAGCGACTCCAGCAGGAACGGACAGTGGGAAGGAATTATGGGTGGAGCGCGAGGAAATTATTGAACCGGAAGCAACCAGCACGGTGGGGTGTCCATATGGATGGGGTGAGGATGCATGGGGAGTGATCCGAGAGCCTTGCAGGGGGAAAAGATGCTAAGGAAGGAAGCTCAGAGAGCCAAGGACCATTAACAACCACTCTATCAAGTTTGCGGAAGATACGAGATCCGGGGTCTCTGCCATCATTCCAAGTGAAGAAAGTTCCGCTGAAGTTAAGGTCGTGGAGCTCACAGTTAGTGAGGCATCTGTCAAGGGCTTTGGCACTGGATTCATGCCAGCTACCCCCCAAGGTTCTCAGAAGGAGCTCTAATAGCATTGAAGTCTCCCAGAGCAGCCCAAGGTTTGTTGGAAGTAAGGTGGTGGATCGCACGAAGCTCATTCCAAAGGGATCTCCTGTCAATTTCCAGGTTAGAAGCGTAGATGAAAGAGATAAAGCAGGAGTGATTGGTGATTTTATTAAGAATTTCACAGTGAATGATTTGAGTAGTTTTGTTCAAAATACTCAAATCAACCACTGAGCTATCCCACCCGATCCAAATTCGACCCAAGGGGGAGGCAGAGTAATTCCACGCCCAATTCCAGGAAGGCATTAGGAGGTTGGAGATATGGGGTGCTTTATTCTCTCTAACCCTTGTTTCCACAAAGCCTATAATAGCACATTTATTGGATATGATGAATTGCTTAACATCATGAATCTTGGGGGCTCCATTAAGCCCACGGACATTCCAACAAGCAACACTAACCATGAGAGTTGGGAGGGGGTGGTTTCTTCTTAGCCCCTTTAGTTTGTTTTGGAGTAGGATTCGACAAGGAAGGCCCAACGACCTTAATCTCAAGGGATTGGACCGATTCAATCGGTACACGTCTGGCCGAACGGGAACTTCTAGAGTGGGAAGGGATGGAGGAGGGAGGGCCAGAGGGGACCTTATCCAGCTGAACCTCATTATGTAGGAGGGATTCACCAGAAGGCAAGTTCTGGGAGTTACCACTGCAGTCCACAACAAGGGGAGGTTCACTAGGGGGAACTAGAACACCGCCAGTTAAGATGGAAACTGGGGCAGGCTCCACAGGATAACTTGTCTCAGAAGTCCCAGTTCCAGCAGAAGGGGAGAGCAGGGTGTCAGCTTCTGGGCTTGTCAGAGCTGCGAAGGAGTTGGAGTCCAGGGCAGCGTTGTCAATTGTCCCGGAAGTCACAGATTTGCTAATTGAGAGCTTAAGGCTGTCCCCTTCCAGGTTATTGGTTTCAGTAGATTCGTTACAGGCGGAAGGCCTAATCCCATCAACCAGGACTGGGTCATTGACAGCCAATGAGATGGAATTAGCCTTTGAGGGGTTTGGAGTTGGCATGGGACCAGTTGTTTGACCCAGGGTCACAGAATTACTAGTGGAACTCAAGGGATCTTTAACCCCAGAGCCCTTGACAGCTTTTGCAGGGGGAGGAAGGCGCCCAGAAGGATTAGCTTTGTGGGGCGACTTGCTATGGGTCTTAGAGATCCTAGGAATCCGACTCGGGACATTTTGGCCAGGTTTCCACGGGTATTCCACCTCCACATCAACCCCCAATAAGGCATCAGAGCGGCTCCCGCAGAAAACTCTAATTCGCTCAGGTAAATCAGATGAAGATGAGACTTCAACGCAAATACGAGCGACTTTAAGCCGGTCTCTTTTAACAGTAGTAGGGTCCAACTGAATCGGTTTCCCGATTGCGCTAGCGATCCAGCTAAGCCCCAGAGGGGTCCAAAAGTGAACCGGAAACCCTTTTAGGTGAACCCATAAAGGGAAGGTCTTATGGGTCTCTTTGGAAAGGACCAATTCCGGAGTCCATTGTTTTAAAAAAAGAGGGCGACCAGCAAAGGTCCAAGGACCATGCTTAAGGCATTCTTGCATCTGAATGTCATTTGCAAACCGGAAGAGAAAGAAATCATTTTCCATCTCTGCAACTTGGGAAATCCCAAACTTAGCCCAGATTTTCCTGGCAATATGGTTGACAACGAAGAAATTAAGGGGGGCCTCATAGAAGTAGCCCACAAGGGAGTACTTCCAATCGGCGTCACCCTGTTGAATTACTTCAGCAGGGGGAAAAAGCTCGAGGACGGAGCCTTGAGGGGAAGGAGGAGGGAAGTATTTAAGGAGATTACCTGAGCCGAAGGAATTCTTGGAAACAATGGAAGCCCACGAAGGCGAGGGCATAGGGGCCTTCGGAGAAGCCGCAACCTCAGGAGGCGGAGACAGAGACGGGCGACCAACAGCATCAGAGACAGGGGCCAGTGAAGGGACAGAGGAAACCCTAGCAGAAGGAGGGAGGGAGCGAGAAGGTGAAGAAGGAGGGGAAAGCGAGGAAGGGATAGAGGAAGAGGAGGGAGCAGTAGAAGGAGACGGAAGGAGAGGGGGGAAAGCTCCAGAAGGAGAGGTGGGGTTCGAGTGGGGAGCCAGCGCCATGGGCGCCGGAAGGAAGAGATGAGGACGGAGCAGGGCAGAGCGACGGGGATGAAAAGACGGGGAAGAGAGAAGGCAGAGCTTCTCTCACTTGGTCTTGCTCTAAGGCTACCTATGTACCAGTTACTTCCAAGTATCTTGACTTGGAGATAATGCATAATGTGCTAGGGCATACCCCGAGCAGTTTGTACATCAAAATACATACAAAAAACAATGACACACGACCCAACTTCTAACAACCTGAGGGCATCATGTCCAAAAAATCAGTTAATTAGTAGAGCAGTTGGCGCTCAGCACATCACATCCAGTGGGCATCAGCACAGCTCCTCCTAGCTGAAGTGAACAGGCAGAACTACGACAACAACATTGTGCCAACCAGCCGGGCCACAGCAAGGAAACACTGCATGGCAGCATTCACCACCAAACGGAGATGGGCAGGGCACTTCCTACCAACCCGAATTTCAGCAAGAGGCCATGATTTCAACCCTGGGAACTCTCCGGGAACAGAAAAACTGAATCGCTCTGTTAGCAGTCCAGCATCATACCAATTGGTGCGAAGACAACAACCCGAACCGAGCTCCAACGGTTACACAATTCTCCATATCAGCAGAAAGACCACACACAGGAATCCATCACTGGACGGCAACTCCGGTTGTAGCTTCAACCAACGCAGCAGCCTAAAAAATAACTACTCAAAAATTTGGCCAGAGCAGCCAAAAACCAGGCTGGAGAAGCAGTACCACAACTCCAAGAGTCCAAGAGATGCGCCGACAGCAATAGCTGTTGAATCTACAGCTCCAGCACCACTACAAGAGGCTCAGCTACAAGCAGCAAAGCCAAAAGCTGCAAAATCCAACAGCAACCGGGCATCAGAGCCATTCAGTACAGCAGCAAATCTCTGGGCACGAAACAGCCCCAACACCAACATAATATGCCAGTAGATTCAACAATCCATAATGAAACTGGCAGCATATACCAGGCAACAGCAATCCAAGAGACTGCTACACATAAAGGCTACAAGCAGAATGGCCTCCTCCAGCACAGAAGGTCTTTTTTCAGCCACCAGGAAGCAGCCTTCAACAACCGTTGACCGGCGGCAGAGACACTTTCATACTGCAGTACAGTGACATCCTATCTCAGGGCATGGTCAGCACCAGCACCCACAGAATCAGCAAATAAAATTGCAGAAAAAAGCTTCGAGACAGCAGATAAATCTCAAATCCCTCAAGCCCAATCTGGTCTCAGCAATAGAACCAAGAAAAATCCAGAGGAGGCATCAGTATCAGTGGTCGCACCAAGAAGGCCAAGCAGCCAACAATCCAACCAAAATCTTTCAACCAGACAAGACCTTGCGGTTAGAAAATGCAGTGAATGCTATCACTTAACATTCACGCAATTTGAAGGAAATGGCATAGACCAATCCAAGCCCACCGCCACAGAAGGATTACCAGCGTCCAAACCAGCCACTCCCATCGCTTCAGCACTCCAACCTATAATTTCCAGATCAGAGCAAAACGGGCTCCCCCCATCCCATCCAACAGGATGGAAATCACCGGCAGAGAGGCTTTAGGACCCGGGCACAGGACAATTCGTTAACGACAGATCCAGCGAGCAGTGCAAGGCCATTTGTTTCGGGTATCTGCTCCCAAAATCGAGGATCGCAGCATAAATCAGAAGACACATAGCCAAAGCTTCCGCAAGGAAACCGGACAAAGGGCTCTCGGCCTCAGCAGCCAAAGGAAAGAATCCAGGCAAATCCGGTTGACAGAAGCCCTAATAATCGAGAATCGAAGTTGAGAAGAGAAAGGGATACGAGAAGTGGCCCAGAAAGAGCAGAACTCCAAACGGGAACAGCCTCATTAGATGCGAACAAGGCTACAGCAGAGACCCCGGTCAGCTCTTACCAGAATAAGCTAGACCAGGGCACCGGGCATGAGCCGTCATCCCAATCTGCTTCAACAAAACGAGCCCACATCCGCGACCAAGGCCTCAATGGATGACGGCAAAGCTAGGTCAGCGAACCGAAGATGAAGAGAGCAAGAGAAGAGAAGGAGAAATGGGAGGCAACCGGGCGAAGCAACCGGGAGACCGACCGTGGCCGGCTCCGGCGCTGCCTGGCCAGAGGAAGAGCGCCGCAGAAGACGCGGATAGAAATTTCAAAATGAAATTTGAAAACGAAGAGAGAAGCGAGAGCTTCGAACCTTAGCATTCCACAAGGAACACTTATCTGAGATATTGGTGAAGCAGCTAATACGGTCCATAGTACTTAGTACTTAGGACTTACCAAAAAAAAAGGTCCATAGTACTTAGGCATCAACGAATGCATAACCAAAAAATAAAAGCATGTGCGGGAATGTTGTGCTGTCCCTAAACTAGTGGGGCCCATGCCACCTTTTCTTTGACACCCTGAAAGAATTCAAATGGGGCACACTCTAAATGAGATTGGTGGGTGCTCTCCTCATTACCACAGGGCTCTCAATGAAAGACTGCAACCGCTGCGGGACAAAGTGCTACAGAAAGTGACTTCCTGGAAGAATAGATGGCCATCATTTAGTGGACGACTTTAGCTAATTTCATCCATTCTATTGGTGATTCATATCTACTGGGCTTCTATTTTCATCTTACCGAAAGCAATATTGAAGAAGATAGAGGGCTATATTCATTGTTTTCTTTGGCATGGCTCCATTGAAGGAAAGTTTGCAGCGAAAATTGCATGGAAGGATGTATGCATTGCAAAAGAAGAAGGGGGCTTGGGAATAAAAAACCTTGTTGCTCTAATAAAGCTTATATCTGTCGCCTATTTTAGAAGATCATCACAAAAGACCCGGCCACTGTATGGTCAGTGTCACGGAATGGGTCCTTATCCTCTAAAGATCTCCGTCAATAAATATACAAAACTAATGCTTCAATTTTAAACATATTTAATTCTGTAAAAAATCGTGCAAAGTTTCCTCTAAAAATGGGCCAAAACCATACAAATAATATGAATAAATACAACCTGCACAAGACAATACATAAACAATCCTCGAAATTAAATCCATTACACATCCACAACACATTCGTAGGATCAACAAATGCCATATTATCCATGGCTCCCACACAATACTCCTAACTATCGTATTGGATCTAAGAGAGATGCCATCTAGGATTAAGACAAATTCAAATATCTAAAACAATGCAAAAGAAATTATAACCAAAAATCAACCTGCAGAAGCAAAAACAATACATTCAACAAAGTATAAAGACATTCTATATCATCATAATGTACGACATTCATTCCAAATATTGGCTATATACATTCATAAGTCCTCAAAGATTCAAAATCTTCAAAAGCCTTTGAACTTCTTTTTTTTGGTAAGTTAAATGAATTAAATGAAATGAAAAATACAAAGACGATGTTCTAATTCCAAGTGTTTTGCCAACTTAGAATTAGAACAACGAGCTAGGGCATACCCCGACCATCACCATGAACAAAATCATGAACGGATGAACAGAAAGTAGAAAACCGTACCTAGGTGTAATATGTCTAAAACGACCGTATGCAACCCGGTCAGACAATACAACCAAATCTAAAAAAATAGATACGAAATTACTAATGGGAGCTTTAGAAACTTCTAGCCACCAAGGACCAGAAACAGCAAATCCAAAACCTGCACCCCATGCCACTCCGTCCCACAACGGAGGAAATCCAGTGCACTCCGTCCAATGCATTTTGCATTCTACAGTGCACTCCGGCCTCCAAATAAGGGTACTTCGTCCAATGCACTCCGGCCTCCAGAACACTCCGGACTCTGCAAAGCCACTCCGTCCCAAGCACTCCGTCCAATGCACTCCGGATTCAACAAAACGCATTCTAGGTAAATGAACAGAACAGGAAAAATGCACTCCCGCAAAAATTCACTCCGGCAAAATGCATTCCGGAAAATTTCACTCCGGCAAATTGTACTCCGGCAAGAAGCACTCCGGATTCACAGGCACTTCGGATGCAAAGCCACTCCGGCCTCATCTCATGCACATCTACTCCGGCCTATGAGGGAACAAAATCCAACACCACTCCGGCCAAAAGCGACATATGAAGTCATCTCCTCACTGCAGCCTAGTGACAACCAGAAAACAACATTGCAGAATCGAGCACCAAGGCAGTAGATTGACAACCTGACCCCTCAATCCAAATCTGTCTCAGCAAACAAGACAACCACTACAGCCCAGCAATTCATTTCAGCCATACAAATGGAATGAATACTCAGTAGGGAATTTCCTCAGCATTCAGCAGAGGGAATCGCCAAGTAACACCAACACAGCAGATGCAACCCAAATATTGATCCACCAATTGGCGACAAACAGAAGGAAACCCCACCGCATCAGAGATACATCTGATCTGCAACTGGCCAGAAACTAGGCAAAAAGATATACAACTGATCTGCATTCCCTCAATTTGCTGCAAATCAGCATCAGCAGCAGGTCATATTGAAGACCAAAAGTTTGACACAACACCAAAACCAATTTCGGCAGCTGTCCAATAAGAGAGCCCACCACTTGCTACAATGCATAGCAAAGACAGAAACAGCGAACCAAAAACTCCAAGAGCGGCGTCCACCAACTCCAGCAGGGATGAAAGATTAGCATCCATTGGTAGGATGGATCAATTTTAATTGAACAACTTCAACCATTCGGCATCATCAAACCTTTGCAATCGGCAATGCAAAACCAGAAGCCATACGGCTTCTCAAATGCAATGGCAAGAGTACACCAAAGATCTGCAAATACGTATATAGCAGATCTACAATCCCACGGAATGCTGCGAATTGGCATCAGCAGCAAGTCATACTGCAAGTTCAGCAGCTGTCCAAACACTTATTGCAATGCTGAACAGAACCAGAAATCAGCAAACTAGAGCTCCAAGAGCTGCGTCTGCCATTTTCAGCAGGGACCAAGGATCAGCATCACTGGCAGGAAGGAGCAATATTAGTTGAGCAATAAACTCCCCAACCAATGCAACTCCAACCATTCAGCATCACCAAATCTCATCTGCATTGCAAAAATACCAAAGGGCCAAGGTAACCGAGCTGACACCAACATTCTAACAGGGGTACAAGGAATCATCTCAAATACCCGGACACCCACATTAATAAGTGATCAGTTCGAACAGTAGGACAAACAACATGCAGATGGACAAGCCATCAGACAAAACACCCAATCACCCAATGGAGCGCCATCCAACCATCCACGAAGTGATAAGCAATCCAACAAAGCAAAAGCCAAATTTATTATTAGCCGTAATAAACCAGCAAAACTCCAACAACACACCCCTAAGATCTGGGGGATGCCTTCATGATGGCTTCAAGGAGTCGCTCTCCATATCCATCGCCTCATTTACGTTTAAGAATTTCTCTTTAGAGTAATCTGTGGCCTGGCCCATACAGATTTCATAAGCAGGGGCAACACCCCCAGTCTTAGAAGAATCCAAGCCATATTTTTTAATAATTCGAGAGATTGAGCTGGGAGTTGGATCACTATCGGACCCAGATTCAATAACCAATTCATTAAGTTACGCATCAGTAGGGCCATCCACGTACCCAGAAGCATCCGATAGACACAATTGGTGCCCAATGATAGTAGAGGAGTTTGATGGAACAAAATCACTCTGGAGATAGGAACCATGGACAGAGACCTGAGGCAATGCAGCAGGGGAGCAAGCAATAGGGTCCAGAGCCCGAGACTCCGGACCGGGAGTAGGGGTAACTGGGTTCGGGAGAGTCAGCACACCAGGGAGGGTTTGAGAGTCCATCACAGCCCAATCTTTGAACTTCATAAGCTTCTTCTAGCCAAATCCTATCTTTGGTCCTTCCTATTAGGCTTCAGCTTATCTGGGAGGGGAAAAACAAAAGCAACAAGGATGAGCTAAAGCCCAGCAAGGTACCATAAAAACAGAAATATGCAAAATTTGTATAAGCATATATATATATATATAATAGAAGAAAATTGACATGATATGATTAAGAAACAAAAGACATGCAGAAATAAGAGAAAGCATGGAACGATTTAGAAACACGAGTTCAGAGACGAAAATCTTATTTTATTTCTTATATTTTTCCTTTGGTTATTTTCTTTGCTAATCTAAATCAAAACATGTGCCGAAAATTAATGATTGGTTCAAAATCTCGCTTATCCTTTATTTTAGCTTTTACCATCCAAAGGGACCTAAGCTAGTAGACCCCACTAGCCGTGGGAGCGAATAATCGAAGATAGATTGTGCTGACTCTACACAATCCAAGGCTTTTTTTGTGGTAAGTAAGTATTTTGGATTAATGGGAGAAAAATAGTACAAAATAATATGTTTATCTCCAAGTATTTTGACTTGAAGATATAACATAAAACGTTAGGGCATACCCCGAGCGGACAGTACATCTGAATATACAAAATGGCCTCTAGGAGGACAACGTTTACCGAAAACGACAATAAATGACATTTCCATCATAAACAAGACTGAACACAGCCAACACAAACTAGCATCACACAGTGGCATGGCAAGGCAGTCAGTTCCACATTCGGCTGATGAAAACTTAGCAGCAGCAACATAAATGAAACCTTGGCTCCAAGGCTCCACAAAACCAATGCATTGGCAGCAATTCAGCAGCACAAAAAGGCAACAGGAGGATATCTAGTCCCCATCCATCAGCATCCACGAAGTGAATCAGAACCGAACAAGCAAGTTGCAGCGTCAGACAGCAGCTACACCCAGTGCAGCAGCCCCAAACACTACACCCAGGCATCCACACCGGTACACACCGGGCAGAAGAACAGCAGCATCATCACGACACAAGCAGCCCAGTTCACATACCAGCAATGACAGAACAGCAATGCAGCAGCAGCACCAAACTGGCTGTATAATCCAGCCAATAGCAGTCCACTGGACTTCAGCATCGCACCAGAAAGCATAATGGTTCTGCAAACGGTGACAGTAGTGTAGAAGGCTATACAGCACCTCCAACAGCAATATCTGCTTTTCACAGCAAAAAACCACCAGCTGCGAGATCACTAGTAGACCAACAGCACAACAGCAATCAGTTAGCTTTGCAGTCAACCAACGTCTGAAAGAAAAATTCAACAGCATCTGGAACAGAGCCAATTGAATTCCCAAAAGACTGAAAAGGAAAACAGAGTTTAAGCTGGAGTTAGGCATGCACCAACCACAAACATCCAGCAGCAAACCACCACCAGACGATCTCAACAAATGAACCTCAAACTGTCAGGGGACCTCAGGCATCAAACGAACCCCACCAGCTCTTCCCAGAAGAGCCATGAACTCCCCAACCAGAAATTCACAGGCACTCCCAACCCGTTCAACTGGAGGGACACAATGGCTAAGAAAATAGAAAAGCTGACAACACAAGCTCGTTCACCACCAGATCCAAAGAACAGGCGAGAGCAGCAGCCATCGAAGTGCTGTCAAGTGAGAGCCCAACAATCTCAACAACGCAAACGGTTGCCATTAAGCAGAGCTTCAATAATGGCAGCAACCTGAGGCCCCACCGCAGCAGAAGGATCGCAAACAACCCAAAGTTCCACACCAGCTCTTCAGACCATCGACCGCATATCTCCAAACTAGCACGACATCCCCCAAACCGACCACCAGAAAGGAGACACACAGGCGAAGCGCAACAGAGCCAGAGATACAGACCTTTGGATGCGGCAAATCCAGCACGCAACGAGGGAGCCGACAGAAGCTCCAGATATCAGAACCCATAGCCAGGGAGCTGAAAGCGAGGCCTGAGCCTACAACCCCATCAGACTGGGAGAACCGAAACGAGAGCACACTCCTAGGCATGCACCAGGGGGCCGGCCGAGGACGGCTCCGTCGCCTCCCGACCAGAGGAGGGACACCGAAGACAACGCTTTGAATTTCAAAAATGAAATTTTAACGAAGAGAGAGCCGAGGATTTCATGGATTCGAGAATGACCCAACCATCGTAGGGATTCAGGAAGAAGGAGACGAAATACCGGAGGGGGGCCGGGCAGAGCAACCAGGAAGCCGGCCATGGCAGGCTCCGGTGCCACCCGGCACCCAAATCAGCATCGACGAGGATGACGACGCCGGGATTTGAATTCAAAATTTGAATTCGAGGAAGAGAGAGAAGAGAGCATCTCTCTCTAAAATTCGGGCCTCCAAAGCTTAAATGTTCTCATTTCTCACAATTCAAAGTTCAAAAGTTTCTATCTTTCCAATTTAACGTCCCGAGGAGAGGCGGACCATGTATTACTCCATGGATGGAATTATCCTCGATTACCACTGTAAGGTTCTAAGAAATGCCGAAGAACCCTACCTGACTGAAAAATAATCCTAGGTCCAATTTTCTTTCTGACTTAGGGTATTCTTGTTCTTTATTCTTAGTCATAGCTCATCAAGTCTCAAGGGTCACTTCAAACTCATACAAATCAACATTTAGATAATTTCTAAAACTCTCAGAAATTGACAAAAATAGCCTTTGAACAAATTCTAAGACAAAAATCATCAAACAAACTTAACTAATGTGTCAAATAACATTCTCATCTCATTTCTCAAAGCTTTCAATAATTTCCAACATCCATTTTCGAATTAGGGTTTAGGGGAAAGCTTCCATACATAAATTGAACACAAAATTCATGCCAAATCACGAAATTGAAGTCATGAATCATCATATTAATGCCTAAATATGAAACCTATCCAATAAATCATGAGAAACATGCATCGTTCGAAGCAAATCTTATAAAAGGAGAGTTTAGAGCATAAATGTCAAAATGGAGATCTAAAAAAGCAATAATAGAGTAAAATAAAGTTTATGGTATACTTGCCTCAACCTGATTTATCGATTTTCTTGCTCTGATCAGATCGATTGTGGCATTGAATCCCTCCTCCTCTTTCTCTCTCTTCCTCCTTCGTGTTGGTCATCATTCTCCCTCAAAACGCTTCCCCCTTCCCTCTTTTTATAAACAAAACTGAGGGTCGGTGGGACAAAATTGCACCCGCACTCGAGTGCCTATCGAGCGCGCGGTGAGCACAGGTCATCAAGAAATGGAGCCCTTCAAGTGGCTCGAGCCAACCGTGAGCCTGGATCTGTGACAGCCCGTACTTAATTACACATATAAAGTCGCCGTCAAGACTTAAATGGACATAACAATTTACTTTTCTTTCTTACACAGGATTGACTGAGGCCGAACTACATGTGCTGGCTCTCCGATTTTAATTTCACACCAGACCGACCAGCATTAAGGTTAGTCAGATTTGAAAGTCTGAGATGCTTACTAAATCTTTCATTAACCAAAATAATCACAAAAACATACTAACAACATCCATAGAGTCATAAATAGCGGTCATTTTACCATTCTCTCAAAACATCAAAAGGAAATAAAATTAAGTTCTTCATTTAATCAGCTCCCACCAACCGAACTATTGGCTACACCATAATGTTCTACTCAATTTCATCCTCCATGAGCCTTTCATCATCTGAAAATAATAACAAGAGTGAGCCACAAAGCCCAACAAAATACTCACATGCAGAAAACAGAGAACATAAACATATATATATAAGCGAACATAACTTAACATACGAAAATCATCATGTCTTTTTTCCTTTAGTTCGGAATTTCCTTAGTCTTTTTCTTATTATCTTGTCTTCTGGAAACTCATAAAACCATTGAAAATTCTTATCATCTTTAGGGACCAGACGGGAGCGGACAACATCAAGGACGGATTGTGTGTAACCCAACAACCTAAGGCCGTATCCCCTCATTATGCTCCCCGGGGCGGGAGGTAATGCCTTGAACCCGGCATACAGGGCCGTAGTCCAAAAGTCTTATGCTACCAAAAGTCCCCTCCCATGGCCCAGGAGGCAATCCTCGAGTGTCACTCCAATATCTTTCATCTATCTTTAACAGCAAGTTTAATGGAAACTCGGTTCATAGTTCATATCTTTTTATAGCCATCCATCATAGTTCGAAAGTCAAAAGTCGTAGAGTTTCACTTGCTGTCCGGATTACATGCATTTTCATATAGCCTTGTTCTTTACTTCATTAGTTGAAGTCCATATAATCTTAAAGCCGAAGTTCTTTTCTTAGAAAGACAGAGTTCTTTTTCTCAAAATGTCATAGTTCTTTTCAAAAGCCGGAGCTCTCGGAGTTCATTTCTCAAAAGGCAGACTTCTTGTCTAAAAAAGGGCGGAGCTCTAATACCGGAGTGATCTTTCTTAAAAATCCGGAGTTTTAAAACCGGAGTGATCTTTCTTTAAAATTCGGAGCTTTAAAACCGGAGTGATCTTTCTTTAAAATCCAAAGCTCTAAAACCGGAGTGATTTTTCTTTAAAAACCGGAGTTGTGAACCCGGAGTGATTTTTCTTTAAAATCCGGAGCTCTAAAACCGGAGTGATTTTTCTTTAAAAGGACGAAGCGCTTTTTCATCAAAAGTTCAGAGCTCTTTTTCTTAAACGGACGAAGTGCTTTTTCTTCAAACGGACGGAGTGCTCTTTCTTAAATGGACAGAGTGCTTTTTCATCAAAAGGACGGAGTGCCCTTTCTTAAAAGGACGGAGTTCTTTTTCATCAAAGGATGGAGCTCTTTTTCGTAAAAGGACGGAGTGCTTTTTCTTCAAAAGGACGAAGCTCTTTTTCGTAAAAGGATGGAGTGCATTTTATTCAAAAGTTAGAAGTCTTTTCTGCAATTATCAGAGTTCATATAATTTGACAAATAATCATATACTTCAAGCAGAATAAAATCTAACACAATGAATATCAGAGTTTCTTTTAAACATGCGATTAAGAATGATAAATAACAAAAACAGAATAGACATCATGCATACATAATTTTATAAGAATATCATATACTTACGTAGCAAACATACATAAACATGAACTTTAAAAACAGGGGTGAGTATCTTGCCTGGGTTTCTTCTACTTTGCCTTGATCTTTACTTTTGCCTAGGTTTCTTCTACTTTGCCTTGATCTTTTGGCCTCCCTTTACTATAAATTCTATTGCATGCCTTTTTCTTACTCATTTGGTTCTTATTTATAGGTCTTAAATCTGATGACTATCATTAATGATTGGCACTACAGGGGGAATGTTTCATTATTAATGATTGGCAAAACCCAAGGGGAATGTTTTATCATTTGGCAGATCTAAGGAGAATGTTTCGTTATTAATGATTGGCAAATCTAAGGGGAATGTTTCTTATTTATGGCTTCTATATTTCCTAAAAGTGTTCTTCTTAATTCGGTCATTAATGGATTTACATTTCCAAGGAGTTCATTAATTCCTAGTTAACTGAATTTAACGGGATTTAGATTTCTTAATTAATTCTTAGTTCACTGCACTTAGAAGAATTTAGCTTTCTCATATAAACACATTTAATTACTTCTACACTTTTTTTTTGGTAAGTAAGTATTTTGGATTAAAGGGAGAAAAAAATTACAAAATCGATGCTTTATCTCCAAGTGTTTTGACTTGGAGATAAAACATAAATGCTAGGGCATGCCCCGAGCCACTTGTACATCAGAAATACATAAAAAACCTCTAGGAGGACAACGTATGATAGACTTAATAGAATATGAAATCTATCTAATATATGATCAGACACATAATCAGTCGACTAGATCAACTCAACAAAAAATGAAAAGTGACCTTGCGTATTCCCGGCAAAGGAACAGAACAGACAAAATGTACTCCGGCAGATTGCACTCCGGAGAATTGCACTTCGGCAAAATTGCACTCCGGCAAATTTCACTCCGGCAAAATCCACTTCGGCAAATTAATTACTTCTACACGACTTTCGGTCAACACTTGTTGACCAGATTATTAACCTCGGCTTTCCCATAATCTACTTCGGCCTCCAATATACAAGTCACTCCTCCGTCCTTCCATCCATTCACATTTTTCGGTCAACCTTTTACGTTGACCGGATCACGCCTTCCGGTTAACATTTTACGTTGACCGGATTATATTGACTCGATAACTGGAACTTTCTTATGTTTTAAAATTTGGGCCGTTACAATCTCCCCCACTTATAGAAATTTCGTCCTCAAAATTTTAAATAAAGTCACTAACCTCGAGAAAATAAATAGGGGTATTTATTCCGAATCTCTTCCTCTCGTTCCCAAGTTGCCTCTTCGGGGGTGTGATTCTTCCAGAGCACATTTATTAGAGCGATTGATTTAGTGCGTAGTCTCTGTTGCCTTCGATCCAAGATTTTCACTGGTTCCTCTACATAGGATAAGTCATTGTCGATTGTCGAAGGTTCATACTCAATTATATGAGTAGGATCATGGACATACTTCCGAAGCATTGATACATGAAACACATCATATACTTTTGCCAAGTTCGGAGGTAGTGCAAGCTTTAAGTTACTTCTCTGATCCTTTCCAAAATTTCAAAAGGGCCAATAAATTGTGGCTTCAGCTTTCCTTTTACCCCGGTACCTAATTCTTTGTGTAGACTCTTCTAGAACTGTGAAACAAAGCAAGGGTCTCTATTTGATACAATAGAGGTAGGCACACCATGAAGCATGACAACCTCGCTTACATCTAGCTGGGCTAATTTATCACAGGAATATGTCGTCTGGATTGCCAGAAAATGGGTTAACTTTGTTAGCCGGTCAACAATAACCCAAATAGCATCATGTTTCCTTGGTGTTCTTGGTAGTCTAGTCACAAAGTCCATGGAAATATCTTCCTATTTCCAGCCTGGAAATGGCATTGGTTGCAATAACCCAGATGGCTACTTTCTTTCGGCCTTTAGTTGTTGGCATACAAGGCATTTTTCTACGTAGGCTGCAATATCTCTCTTCATATTCCTCTACCAGAATGTTTTCTTCAAATCCTAATATATCTTATTGGCTCCTGGGTGAATCATATAACGGGATCGATGGGCTTCCTTAAAAATTTTCTCCTTCAATTCTTTGTTTTCCGGTACACATAACCGATTCCTAAACCTTAATGCTCCATCCTGCGTAACACGAAAATCACTTCGGGATTCTTTGTCCAGCCCACTCATGATCTTTGCAAGGAAAGAATCATTTGCCTGGCAACCCTTTACCTCATTTATCACCTCTTGCTGGACTTTTAGGTACGTCAAAATCATCTGTTTTCCTTGCACATAACGCTGGACATCATAGTAGATGAGACAGTCTAGCATCTCCATTTGCTTGGCTTGCATTCTAGCCAGAATACCAGGTTGCCGACTTAGTGCATCGGCGACTACATTGGCCTTTCCTGGTTCATACTGGATTACACAGTCATAGTCCGTCAGGAATTCAATCCACCTTCTCTGTCTCATGTTCAGTTCCTTCTGGGAGAATAAATACTTTAAACTCTTATGATCGCAGTAGACCAAGAACCTCTCACCATACAGGTAATGCCTCCAGATTTTCAATGCAAACACTACTACGGCTAATTTCAAATCATGAGTTGGGTAATTCCTTTCATGATCCTTCAACTGTCGCGACCCATAGGCAATTACCCTTCCGTGTTGCCTTAAAACACAGCCCAACCCAATCTTTGAGGCATCAAAATAAATAATCAGTCCTCTTGATCCATTTGGAATGGTTAGGACCGGAGCAGAAGTTAACCGGTCTTTAAGTGTCTAGAAACTCTATTCACAATCCTTGGTCCATTCAAACTTGGCATCCTTCTTTGTTAACTGCGTGAGTGGCAAAGCAATTTGAGAGAAGTTTTCCACAAACCGTCTATAGTATCTAGCCAAGCCTAAGAAGCTTCGCATTTCTGTCACAGAGGTTGGCCAGTTCCACTTTACCACTGCTTCCACTTTTTTAGGATCGACGGAAATCCCTTCTTTGAAGATGACGTGTCCAAGGAATCCCACTTCCTCTAACCAAAAATTCACACTTTTTTAATTTGGCGAACAACCGATGCTCCCTAAGGATTTGGAGTGTAGTCCGTAAATTCTCCTCATGTTCCTCATAGCTTTTCGAATATACAAGGATGTCGTCAATAAAGACGATCACAAACTTATCCAGGTATGGTTAAAAAATTCGGTTCATCAAGTCCATAAAGACAACCGGAGCATTAGTCAACCCAAAAGGCATCACTACAAATTCATAGTGCCCATATCTTGTCCGGAACGCCGTCTTTGCTATATCCTCCTTGTTGATCCGAAGCTGATGATATCCAGATCTAAGATCGATTTTTAAAAATACGCAAGCTCCTTGTAATTGATCAAGGAGGTCATCAATCCTTGGCAGATGATATTTCTTCTTGATGGTAATTTTATTCAGTTCACAATAATCCACGCATAATCTCATGGTCCCGTCCTTCTTTCTTACAATGAGAACCGATGCTCCCCATGGTGACACACTCGGCCGAATAAAACCATTATCTAATAAGTCCTACAGTTGCTGTTTCAATTCTTTAAGTTTTGCCGGTGCCATCCGATATAGTGCTTTGGATATTGGTGCTGATCCTGGCATCAATTCTACTCCAAATTCTAACTCTCGTTGGGGTGGTAGTCCTGGTAATTCATCAGGGAATATGTCTTCGAATTCCCATACCACAGGAATCTCTTTGGCAAGAGATTCTTGACTTTCAGTAGTCACACTTGCGAAGGCTAGATAAGCTTGACACCCATCACCAATCAAGTGTCTGGCATGAAGCGCTGAAATGAAGCAAGATGCTTCTTTACGCCGGACTCCTTGAATGTAGAAAGGCTTGTTTCCAGGAATGACGAATTCTACTCTTTTTCGGAAACAATCAATCTTGGCATGATATCTGGCTAACCAATCCATTCTCAAGATTGCATCAAAGTCTTTCATTTCTAGCAAAACCAAGTTAACAGGCATCATGTATTCATTTAATTTTATCGGACATTCTAAAAATACTACATTTAAAATTACGGACGACCCTGTGGGTGAGGTGACCATCAATGGGCAGCCAAGAACTTGAGGAGGGATCGTAAGATATTTTGCAAATTCATGGGAGACAAAAGAGTGGGTGGATCCGGAGTTAAAAAGCACATGAATAGAAATGCCACAGATAGAAAGTGTACCTTCCACTACCTCCGTAGAGGTTTCGACCTCTTTTGTAGAAACGACAAACACCTTAGCTGGAATAGGAGACTTAAATCCTGGGGCTTGTTTGGTGAGTGGGCAATCTCTGATCATGTGTCCAGCCTGGCCACAGTTATAACAAACCCCCAGCTTCTTATAGCAAGGCTTCCCTTCATGTGATGTCCCGCAATGATCACATGCATTATTAGCCGAAGTTTGAGAAATCTGTACAGATCGGTTTTGCTCCCCACAGGACCTCGATGGTCTTGCATTCTTAGAAGGGCTTTCACTAGCACTGGCCCTTGAAGTCTGACTAAACGTCCTTTGTTTGAGCAATGCTCCTCTCTCCAGCTCCTTCTCATAGATAACAGCCTTCTCGAGCACCTCTCGTACGTGGCCAACGTCAGAGTTGAGAGATGCCTCCTAATATCATCCCTTAGTCCTTGAAAGAACCTCCTAGCCTTCCTCTCATGGTCTTCCACCATATAAGGAGTATAGCGAGATAATTCTGTAAACTTTGCATCGTACTCCGCCACAGAGCAAGTACCCTGCCTTAGGCGAAGGAATTCATCCTCCTTCTGTCCACGAAGATTAGCAAGGAAATATTTCTCCAAAAATGCTGCTTCAAATATTTTCCAACTAATATCCCGATCTGGTACATTAAAAGCTCTCTTTTGTATTTCCTACCAGTGGTGGGCCTCACCTGCCAACTTATGGGTGGCATAAAGAACCATGTCTCCAGTAGGACACTTAATTACCGCAAACACCTTCTTCAGTCATTGGATCCAAGTGTCTGCCTTCAACGGGTCGGGTTCCCCTTAGAATTCAGGAACGCGCTCGTTGGTAAAATGATCATAGACCGACCTCTCTTGTTGAACCAAAATTGGGGTGGTCACTGGAGTTGGTGGAGCCAAAGCTTCTATGACTTCAGCCATCCTGTCTAACAGGTTCAAGTATCTTGCCTCCCTATCCGGAGTGTTGTTAGTCCGTCCGATTCGCCTTTCTTTGTCAGACATGGCTTCAGTGACGATTTTAATGTCTGAAAGAACATTTTCGTTAGTCAATTAGTCTAAAGATAGCTATCCGTCCAAAGCATAAATAAAACTAACCCTCTTCTTGCCCTAACTGATCCTGTCCTAAGTTTCCGTGTTGATCCAAATTGACCTAAAGCATCTTAGTCTTCTCTGATACTAACTGTGACGGCCTGTACTTGATTACACATATAAAGTCACCATCAAGACTTAAATGGACATAAAAATTTACTTTTCTTTCTTATACAGGATTGACTGAGGCTGAACTACATGAGCTGGCTCTCCGATTTTAATTTCACACTAGGCTGACCAACATTAAGGCTAGCCAAACTTGAAAGTCTGAGATGCTTACTAAACCTTTCATTAACCAAAATAATCACGGAAACATACTAATAACATCCATAGAGTCATAAACAGCGGAATCATTTTACAATTTTCTCAAAACATCAAAAGGAAATAAAATTAAGTTCTTCATTTAATCAACTCTGACCAACCGAACTATTTGGCTACACCATAAGGTTCTACTCAACTTCGTCCTTGTGACGACCCGACTTTTATTACCATCTAAAGCCGTCGTCAAATCCAAAGTTCTTACGAATAAGAGATAAAAAGGTGAACATAAAAATTTTTCTTTTCTTTATTCAAACCTGAGATGCATTCTAAAGATTAATAATTTCATAAATCCCAAAAATATCACGGAAACATTCTAACATTCATAAGCAGCGGAATTATTTTACAAGTCTCCTCAAAATATCAGAAGTAAAATAAACAAAGCCCTTCATATTTGCTCTGGCCAATCAGCTACACTATAAGGTTCTACTCAACTTCATCCTCCATAAGCTTGCTATCTGAAAAGTTGCAAGAATGAGCTTACAAAGCCCAGCAGGATACTCACATGCAGAAAACATAAGCATTCATATAATCAAAATATAAATTCATAAATAGAGCATAGCATAAGAAAAATTATCATATCGTTTCTTCTTCAGTTCTTATTCTTTTCATCTTGTCTTTTTCATCTTGTCTTCAGAAAATTCATCAAAAATCATTCGGAATTCATATCATCTTTAGGGACCGGACGGGACCGGACAATATCGAGGACGGGTTGTGTGCTACCCCACAACCTAAAGCCGTATCCCCTCATTATGCTCTCCAGGGCGGGAGGTAATGCCTTTAACCCGACATACGGGGCCATAGTCCATAGTTCTTATGCCACCAAAAGGTCCCCTCCCGTGGCCCAGGTGGCATCCTCCAGTGTCACTACAATATCCTTCATCCATCTTTAACAGCAAGTTTAATGGAAACTCGGTTCTTGATTCGTGTTCTTTATTGGCCAATCATCATAGATTAAAAGTTGGAAGACTTCCACTTGCTATCCGTATATTTTCCTTGTTCTTATAGCCTTGGTTCTTAAACTTCAATATTTGAAGTCCATATCATCTTATCAAAAGCCGAAGTTCATAATTCAAAAATCCGAAGTTCAATATCTGAAGTTCTTTTTCAAAATAAAAGGAAAGAGTCTTGTTCATCAAATTTCCGTAGTTCTTTTCAAACAGAAGGCCGAAGTCTTGAAACCGAAGTTCTTTTATTATTGTCGGAGTTCATTTCCTTTAGTCAAAGCCGGAGTTCGTTTTCTTTCAAACCGGAGTTTATTTTCTTTAATCCAAAACCGGATTTCTTTTCTTTAATCCAAACCGAAGTTCTTTTCTTTAATCAAAACCGGACTTCTTTATTTATGAAGGACGGAGCACATTTACATCATCATCAAAAGTCGGAAGTTATTTAAAAGGAACGGAGTGCCGTTTCTTAAAATGGACGGAGCATCTTTACTTAAAACGGACGGAGTGCTTTTCATGGCGGAGCTCTTTTCAAAAGACGGAGTTCTTTTTATTAAGATAAGTTTCAAAGGTCGGAGCTCTTTTCTTCAACGAATGACATATTTCAAAATTCGAAGTTCTTTAAAAGCCAGAGTTGTTTTTCTTCAAAATCCGGAGTGCTTTTCTTTCAAAATCCAGAGTGCTAGAAACCGGAGTGCTTTTCTGTAAAATCCGGAGTGCTCAATCCGG
>JAODPA010123926.1:0-17697 GCA_025585075.1 Nepenthes mirabilis
TATTAATCAAACATATCATAAAAGTACCATTTTATTTTGTTGTTTTACTTCCATGATATATTATACTTTGATTATTTATGCCTCATAAGAATCATACTTTCTTTCTTACAAAAATCCGGTATTTCAACAAAAGAAATACTACTTATCTTGTTAGTTATACCAATTCATAACCCATTAACAAAAAATGGGTCGTAAGTTGATAAGATATCTAACAGAACTTTATGAACAATATTAATCGAAGCATCTAAAATAGGATTTATTACAAAGATCCACAGAGTTGAACTATGAAGTATCATCCTTTTTAGGGAACTAAAATATCAATGAATCACTGCTAGAGAAATGATACAGAGATTTTCTAGTAAAGCTACATAGTGTACAAAGGGAATGACAACTATCCTTCATCTGAGAGCCTATTCCTTGACAAATTACCTGCAAATGAAATGAAAAAAAAGGAAAAAAGGAAAAAGAAAAAGTTAGCCTCCAGATATTCTAAACATAGATCCCGAGAGATGGATCGATATATAAGGGTTAAGATTATTGAGAACACGGGCAGATTAATAAATTGTCTCATATAAAAGATTTAGAAAAAATTGTAATGGCTTATAAATATATGTGAATTCATAACCTAAAATCTTAGGCTTCTAAAAATAAATATGGTATCTAACACATATAAATGAAACCTACAAAGATATGTGCCTACAAGTCATTGCTTTCGGTACATGTTGGCATGATGTGATTCGATGTTCATTCCTTTCTTCTTCGGGCTTTTTCTTAAAAGAAGGGCCTTACCTGTTCTCATTGTGTCAAGTGACCAGCAAATATCTCAAAAATAATACATCATAATAAGAGTAGTCAAACCAACTCTCATACGAGATGACAATTCATTTATTGGACAGTATAACTACCAACCGGTCCGTATTATTTCCCAACAACCTTGCTTCTTCCATGACAAATCATGTAAAGGTTTTGCATTGAACACGTTTGTGACATGAAGAATGTCCACCAATATCCCTTTAAACATTCGTGCATCAAACGTAAAGATATTCTCCCTATTAATGGCTGCAGGATATTCATTCCTCATGAAGAAAGATACTTTTCAACTCTCCACTTGCATTCAGAGGAAATTATGGGTATTATGAGAGAAACCATTATAAAACCATCATCTGGCTGTAGATACACAACTACTCTCCACCAAGTTTTGAATATATACATTTAAGACAAAAAGCAAAGCAATAATATATCTTAATATATTGATCGATAAGCCTTGCTAGCTTACGATTCTTAGAAATTTTTCTTCTTCCCAAATATCCGAAACACATTATCTGATATCCTAATATAGTTACGACCGATACCCATACAAATATTAATATTTTCATCCATAAAGCATTGGCTTAAGAATTGAGACCTGGCAATCTCATCACCACCCACAAAGCATTGGCATAGCTATTTAAATAGCTATTTAATCTCTGTCATTTATTTACCCAACTTCTAATCATGTCCATTAAATATATGTAAAAACCTTCTCATTTCAAGGACCATAAAAGCTCTCTCAAATAGGAGAGAAAAACATATTAGTCATATCCACGTAGGCACGATCTGCATCCCCTCTTTTTGCTTATAACAGCATAAGCAGCAGCTAAAATCAGTCAGTCAGCTGGAGAATCTTGGTCAAGAAAAGGGGATTATATTGGCTCACAGGAGCCAAAATTTCAGGATAACCATAGGTAAACTAGAATCAAGTTATTCATCAAACTCATCCACTACTACGGAGAGATCAGAACTGTCAAAATACAATGCTGGGCATCACCTATTCTCTAGTGTTGTCAACAAGGTAGTTTAAGGCTTATAGTTTTTGAGATCAAGAACAACAACTGAGAGGATCTTCGAAGCCATCAACATTAATGGCAGCCTCTCAAGTTTTCATAAGTGATCTTAGTAGCTTTTCACCCATATACCCCATGTTTCAAAGCGATACAATGTTAATCACAACACGTAGGATGTTTTAAACTTACCAAGATGAAAAACCCCTATTATACTACATGTAAAGTGCGAAGGACACATTTTCTTCAAGATAAAACAAAGACATGCCTATACTTCTTACATACACAAATTTATGTGTTTGGGGAGAGTTAGATGTGAAGCCTTACCCTCATATTGGAGATGATGTTAAATTTGCCTTAAAACTAACAAATTACTCTACACACAAAACCAATGGCATTGAACATATTTGAATGTTGCATCAATAAAATGAACACAAATGGTTATCATTATTCATTATATGGATAGTTCAGCATTCAGCGGTAAAACAGTTAACAGAATTCTCAACTAGGTTCCTGATTACAACCAAAAGGTGATTCATTATGAAACTGACATTCAAATCAGACAGATATAAACCACAGAAGGAAAATCAATGCAACATATTACATACCTAATTGCAGACGTTCTATTTGAGCCACAGACAGGTTGTCAACTGATACATGTATCCATATCCAGATTCAACTAGGGATTGGACGGAAAACTCCTCTAATCTTGTCATAGAACCATCTGCAAAGAACTCTCTCATGAAAACAATTCAATCCTCCTTTTGCTGTATGCATATTGCCCAATAAACATTAAACAACTCACTTTCTTTTGGATTCAGTACATGCAGTCAATTTTTCCTCAATTTTCAATTTTTAGATTCTTCTTCTTCTTTTTTTTTTCCCTCTCTTTTTTGGGAGAGCAAGCATAATCAGAGCCGGATAATTTTAGACAAACCAGTTTGAGCATAATTTGATGGTCTGAAGCAGGACCTATTGCATGCATAATTCTAGGCTACTCAAACATACCACAATAATTATGCCCTTTCCATAAAAAAGATGCTAGAATTGCAAAACCTGCAAATGGTCAGATGTGAACGTTGTTTGACAATGATATATCATTAAGCACATCTAAAATTATCCTCCTTACCTCCCCCACCACCAAAACTAGCCAAAAGGAGGGATTACAATTTCTAGCAATCCCCTTCTTGCAGTGAGACGAAAATGAAATGCATTGAATATAAACATAAAGAAAGGCAAACCATAATATTTACATAAAAACAAAGAAGGCGTTCTTCGCTTCATCCTCACCTTCAACCTCTTGATTATTTTTCCAATGCACTGATGCTCACTTGATTCTACGTTATTTTCTGGTTTTACTTTAAGTCTTATGGCGTTGCTAGCTCTATTTGCATGGATGACTTGCTGCACAAAAATAGTGTAATTCTGTCTTTCCTACATATAATTGTTCTCTCATTTTAAAAATTAAGAAGAAACAACAACAAACTCCCTCTATATCGTCCACATGAAAAGACAATAGTTTGTGGTTTTATATATTGCATGATAATGACAAATGAGGAGATGCATACTTGCAGGGGAAGACAGGCCTTTTTCCATAAGTCACTTGATTGTTTTGGTAGCTTTCTCGGCCAAATTGGTTGGGTGGAAGGACTTCACAAGGGCCTTGGATCAAACCAGCCATTAGAGTCATTCCATCATTAGATTCAAAAACCTAGAACAAATGAACAAAAGTCTGACCTGTTAGCTTGAATAAATAGAAAAGATATTAGTGTAAAAGTATAGTCTCTAATTCTACAAATGATTTGCTTCAATTTAAGTCGTTGAGTTTGTTAAGAGCTAAATAGGCAAAGTTCATATGCCCAAATTATGAAATATGCGAAATTAAAATGGCAGCAATCTCCACATACAACTAGAAGGATTGTAACAAAAAAGACAGGTAAAAGGAATTCACCTCGTTGATTTCAAGGGCACAGGGGTGACCCACCAACTCTGGTAAATCAGTAGGAAAGTAGCATCGATTGGCAGTAACCCATTTTGAATTAGTTCGATTATCCTGCCACATGGCCTGAGTCATAGAGAAATTTGGCTTGTCTTAGAGCCAACCTTGAAGTAGTAAAAATACATAAACACTAGACACCATGGTTCCAAAGCAACAAGTAGTAAATACTTAAAAAGACAAAGGAACAGTATAATAAACAAAAGCTAACATTTGACCACCACTTGCCTGGAGCTTTGAAGGTATTAACTTGCCATTGTCCAATCGGAAAAGTGCATAATCCTGCAATTTATATAACACTCCTTTGACGGAACAAGATTGATAAAATTCCTTCTCATCCACAACTTTATGTAAATCACCAACCCAATCAACATTGTGCAAGCCGTCATCGGAAGCCATCAAAGGATTCTGCTCCGTTCTAACTTCCAAAGTCGCAAGATGATTTTCCCGTGGGAAGTCTTGGCCATTTTGTTTGGCATCATGACTAGGATTAGGGTCAATAGCCTTACTTACATCAGATTTCTCCAAAGGTGTACACTGTTCATTGCTGTCATTTTGTTGTTTTAACTCAACTTCAACACCATGTGAGACTCCCCTCTGGTCAATGTCCTTGTGATTGCTTGCTTCCTGCAGATGATCAGATGAATTTTTAACCGGAGGAGGTTTTACTAGATTCTCTGACTCAGTCTCGGCTATCAATTTGTCTTCACGAGGACATGATTCTGACTTTAGAGCCAATGGAGCAGGTGTATCACTTGATGTCCCTTCCTCACAAAGACATGATTCTGACTTGAGCATCAACTGAGCAGGTGCCTTCCTCGATGATCCACTGGGTGGTGACGCACAAGGCATTCTCACGGCACTTGCCATATCATTTGAAGAAGTTTCAGCACTAGGCTCATCATCCTTCTTCATGCCCAACGATGCAACGCTACCGTGCATTTCATTTCTGACAAGCAACTTTGAATCAGTCCATGTGTCAGCAACAGGGCCAGCTTGAGGAGGATTTCTACCATCAAACTGATCATTTATCATTACATTGGATTGATTAACTGTCTGATCATGCTGGTTAACCTTCTGGTCTGCAGTTTCTGCTTCATTTTCTGAAGATGACTGAATTCCAGCTGGATTAGATGGCATCTTCGAAGCATTAATATTTCTTGTAACACGGCCATATTTTGGAGAGAATGGCTTCCCATTGATGATTGACAAGCACCTGTTGCAATGCCACTCTCCTCTAGGAATAACCTTTTGATTGAAAGACTGGAGACATCTCAAATGATAACCTTTCTCGCAGGCATCACAAACAAGCACACCTTCCACCTCATTAATGGCCAACTTGCACATCTGGCAGGTCAGAGCCTTGTTGATATAATCTCTTGAAGGAGGGGTCCAACAAGGATATTGAGGAACCTTAGAATGCAACAACTTCTGAACTATTTTAGATATTTCAAGGTGATGATTGAAGATTGGAGCAGTGTGAACAAAGTGCATGCCCAGGATAGATGGATGCATCCCAGGCAACATTGTAGGTGTTGTCTGGGTGATAACAGGTTTAGAAGTTTGAACATTTGTCGCTCGAGTAGTTTTTTGCCTAGCATTTATAGTAGCTATTCCCTCAGCCTTAATCTGCTGATGATCCATTGGCTTAGCCTTTGCCCCAAGGGTGACCAATGGAGCAGAAAGAGGTTGAAGAGGTGACGTTGTAGGTTTCACCGCATGTTGTTCAGAAGCAGAGATCACTGAAAATATATGGTACAGAAACAATCACTAACACGTATAAAGGAGAAGCATACAACACCAAAGGTTAAAGAAAAATCAATCAACTGCAGAATAACCAGAAAATGCAAAAAGACACGAGAGAGAGAGAGAGAGAACACATGAGATGATAAGGAAATATCAAATCATTAATACAAGCACCAAACAATAGCAAAGCGAGAAAAGATGGGGACATGAAGATGGGGGAGTAAATAGAGGGTGAAGGTTGGATAGGGGGAAATTATATTTAAAATAACCCTACACATGCTTCAACTTTTGATATAGAATAGGCTTCAGTGGAATATATGGAGAAATATAAAGCGAGAAAAGAGCAAGAAAGGGCTAACAATATGCACCTAACTTCAAACGGTCATAAGTTTTAACCCAAAACGAGTTACAGGACCTAGAACATATCGACGAAAATTTCTCAGAATGAAGAATGATGTGGAAACTTCGCTGGCACTTACTGAGGTCGAAATCAAGGCCAAAAAGACCTTTTTTCTCACTGTTTGGGCCACTTCTATAGATCCAGGCCAGTTTCTTTTTTTCTTTTCATTTTGATTCTGTTTTGGTATCAGACAATGTTGATTTCTTGCCAGATTGTAGGCAATTTGCTCTGCTGAATTTAGGCTAATATTATGTTTTGCAGAATTTTCTGGGATGTTTAGGGCCAACTAGAAATACTGTTCTTTTATTTCAGTAAGTTAGCTTTACTATAAAAATTATTTCTCTCCAGAGAATTTTTATCTTCTTTTTTCATCCTCTAGCGTCATGTAGAGTTCAAAATTGATAGCTTCGGGTTTAATTTGTCAGCTACTTTTTACCTTTCATGCTATCATTCCGTGTCAGTTTTACTAACTAGGCTAAATGTAGTCAAGAAGAAAAAAGCCAACTCATGCACAATATAACTTGAGAACACAAAAATGACTATCCAAGCAGGACCTAGAAGATTGCTGGCATCAACCAACCACCACTAATTGGCTGATTCTTCAACATCATTCGGTCATTCAATTAAGCACAAATGCACATGGAATTAATGGCCTTCACAATTATTTATTTGTTTTACAGTCATTTTTTGGTTTCCAATTGATGGAAAGCAAAAGTGGAAAAATATTCAAATGATATGAATTCTTAAACTCCAAGTCAGCCAATATGGCAGTAGTTGCCAACAGGATAGCTAGACTCTCAAAATTGATCTCACTATATTAATAGACCATCAGAAGCTGAACAGGCTTGACTGATTAATTATCATATCTGCAGCAAGAGATGTAGCATTAAATCACAGGAATACGATGACAAGTATTACCTGGAATTCGTTGTGAAAAGGAAGGGCCATTGGGTCTTCCATCTGATCTATATTGTACACTCTCAACTCTAGGAGGTGCAGTGGAAGTTGAGCTCATTGGTGGCCTTACTTTGTTTGTGTGCGGTTGAAATGGCAAAGCTGCAGAAGTTGTGGAAGAAACATGTCCCACAGGTATAGGAGGTTCAACACTTCCACTGGAAACTGGCGTAAAATCACGTTTATCAGATGGAAACCCATGGGCAGTGGTTGTTATCCATCGGTTGTCAACAGCTGCAGCACCAGTAGTCTGTGGTCGTTGAGATGGATATGAAGCAGCTTTAGCAGCAAACTCCTTGGGCTCACCCATCTAGAAAAGTGATGCATCAGGAACAGATTAAATCTAGCACATGCAGATTACACTCATAAAAAAGGGACTTTCCTACTTTCACAAAGCCTTTTCCTAAAGAGTAAAGCACCAAATTTGTCATTATCAAGGAACAAAATCAACATAACATTGCCTTTGTGAAAGACCCAGAATCCTAAAATGCTTTTACTTTGATCAGCATGAGATGCTCTTGTAATTATTTGATGGAACTCCAGAAGACATACTCAAGATTAATTAGCCCAGCAGTAGGTTACATTATCTTAACACAAGCTGAAAGACCAAATATCAGGCATTAGTCAATACACCTGATCGATGCAATGCATGACACATTAGCATTCCTCTTGACTACTAAGAATATAAGTACCAAAACTACTTTCCACATTGACACTGTATACAGCATGAATTTTTGCATAAATTTCTATACCCTTGCACATACGAATGTCCTCATGTTTTGACTGTTATATTTGCACAAATGTCATGTACCTAAATATTGAAACAAATCAACAGCAACAATAGTGGTGCCCATATGAGCACAACCACATAGAACACTACCCTTTTCACTCAATATTTAACAGTCTGATAGAAATCACAATTCAAGTGTCACTCAATTACTTAACGCACTGAAAAAGATCAACAACGCTCAACAAAGCCTCAAATCTCATTATATTTGAATGCCAATAAGCTGAGTTTAGTTCAACACACGCAAGAGGCACATCTCTCTCTCTCTCTCTCTCTCTCTCTCTCGTTTTTCGCAACACAATTACAGAAAGATAACAAATTCGAACTCTCAACGAACTCAACATGAAGCAACCACCACAAGCTCTACTGAAGATCTGCATAACGTGTAAAAGAAACAACCAGTTGAACAAAAAGAAGTCAATTTGAGAGCTCACCCTACGTATTGCGAGATGCATCCTGTCCACGATCGACAACTTAGGCATCCGAAACCCTGGCCTCTGATCCTTCAACCCATTAAGCCCTAAATCCTCAATCACGCCTCCAAACGCCTCCCTCGGAAGAATATCCTTAGGCGCCAATTCCTCGCACATCGCCACCACTTTCGCCCTCGCCTCCGTCATCATCGCCTTCTCCGCCGCCGTCGGCTCCTTCCCTCCTCTCATCCTCCCCATCGCTGACAACACCAACACAATCTCGGCCACCCTACGCATCTCCTTTTCCTCTCCATTCCTCATCTTCTTCCCCCGAATCTCCAATCCGTCTTCCATTTGACCTTCTTCACAGTCCTCCGCCGCCCTCTTTATCCCCACAACCGTCGATCTCACCTCCTGCAATTCGCTGTCTCCCAAATCCATAGCGGAGCAGAAACTCACAATGTCTCGACGGCCTAGCCAACAAAACAACCGTGTTTTAAGGTAAAAAACACTGAGAACCTGCAAGAGAGGGGGACATCAGATGCCATAAGAGGCGATAGGAAGGCAAGGAAACCCTAGAGGAGAGAAACCGGGTAGAGGGGGAGGGGGAACGCGTTGGGATATTTGAAAATTCGAAAATTTAGTCCGTTAATAAACACCTTTTTGGCGGGTAAATAGGCAATAGAGCGAGCTTCGTGTGAGAAGATTGCCGAGGCTACACTCAGCACAAGCAGAGGGAAGGATTTAGCTGAGTAGAGAGAGAAAGACGCTTATTTCGAGTTTTGCCTTCTCTCTCTCTCTCTCCCCTACGTTGAATAAAAACAGCACATAAAAAAAAAAAAAAAATTACTATTTTATAAGTTGAGGGTGGGAAGCGTACGCAATAACTCAAGAGATGAGGGGCCAAATTAAAATTATCCATTTTACTGGGAAAATTCCGAAACCGCCCACAATTTTACATTAATCCCGTCCAATCCCGTTCCCTCATCGGGATCATATAAACAGTTGCATTCAGCCGGTCATCCATACCGACGATTTTTCCCGACCAAATCGAAAGCCAAAAGCCAACTGCTGGAGATTCACAGTCTGCTGAGTTGAGAACTACTAAATTTCTCTGCGGACTACAGAGACGTGTCTTTGGGTCAAAAGGGTTCTTCGAGGAAATTGCTTCTTACAATTTTGTGGGTGTGTTCCGTGGTAAATGTTAATGGAGTAAATTTGAGGGGATAAGGGGGAGGGATTTTGCAGGAGATGAGTATAGTACCAAAAGAGACAATTGAGGTGATAGCCCAGAGCATAGGAATCAACAGTTTGTCCACAGATGTCGCTCTCGCCCTCGCTCCAGATGTCGAGTACCGCGTTCGCGAAATCATGCAGGTATAACTTCATCTTTCTCTCTGCTTAATCACTTGCAATTTGTATCCGATATTTCGGTTTGGTATATTCTTTTGCTGAAGTTGATGTAAATGAGACAGATTAGGTTGCGTAGCTGATATTTGCGTAGATGATATTTGGCATAGAGGGTCTGTGCCCGTTTGTTGCGGTGATGTTTGGGTTTCTTTATTGGAACACAAGTCAAGAAATCGAGTGGGTCCGAAGCCAAAAGTTTAAGCTCCCAAATAGTCTCATACATCCATTTAGCGAAGTCCTTTGGGTTTGAAGTTTGGATTTAGCATTATTCCACTTAATACCTTGAGTTGAGATAGAACTCATACACTTGATGATACCATGTAATAACTTACTTCACCCAAAAGATTATTTTCAGATAAACAAACATTGAATTGCTTGGTGAATGCTTGAGAATGGCATTATACTTTAACAATGCCCATCGTACCTTGGGCTAGACAAAAGGGTAACTCTCCCCTTTAATAAACCATCCTACCCCAATGTAAGTGAGGTTCGATATATCTTTTATTGGATAAATGTCAGGAGACCTTAATAGCTAATCTAGCTTACACCCACGTGTTAAATTTGGCTGAGAACTTGGCATCTAATTGAAACTGTCAGTCTTCTGTTTCGGGTATAAATAATGGGAACCAAAATGTCTAAGAAAACAGGAAATGTCTGGGCATGCAAGCAAAAGCCAAATAATTAAGAAGTAACATATAATGTAGGATATTAAATGGAAGCTTGAATGGTGTCCTCTTGCTAGATTGAAGCAAGGAAGAACTCCATATTGCTCCTTTTTGTATGTTACTTCATACTCCAAGGTATTAAATGAAAAGATGCTGCTGTAATGATGTAGCTCTCAGGTGAAAGGAAATGATATGCAAAGACTCTAGTACTGTGCGAGGTGAGATCCTTAAATGGTAGATGAAAAATAACGAGGTGGTATAAAGGTATACTTGAACAAGTTCTTTATACCCTTGCAACACTTAAGGTAACATGATTCTGGTTATTGCAAATGGACATGATGCTATTTGTGAAAGGTATTGTGTCTTGTTGGCTTGCCAGCAATGGATAGCTTTTGGGAAATGTGTGAAACCAAACTGAAAATTCATTTGAAATAAATAGGGTTTAGCATTTAGGGTATATGGTTTAGGGTTTAGTTTTTAGGTTTAGGATTTCTAACATGGAATGAGTAAATAATGAAGTTGATTGGCTTCCATATGTCATTTTGTAGGAGGCAATTAAGTGTATGCACCACTCGAAGCGAACTATTTTGACAACGGAGGATGTTGATAGTGCGCTCAACTTGAGAAATGTTGAGGTGAGTCCAGTCATCAAAGCAGCATAGCTTAGTTTTGATTTCTTAGATGAAGTTCTTCATGTATGCTTTAACAGAAAAAGGTTCAGCAGCAGGACGTCCCTTTTAATGGTTTCTGCAAGAATTTTTATTCCTTCCAGCTTCATGTTATTATTTGCTTATCATACCTATTCTCTCTGCATCAGCCAATTTATGGCTTTGTCTCCAAGGATCCTATGCGGTTCAAAAGAGCTGCTGGACATAAGGATTTATTCTACGTTGATGACAAGGATCTGGAATTCAAAGATGTAAGATATTATTCATGACCGTGAAGATTTCTTCCATCTATGCTATTTATGACTTATTGTTGTCCCATGATCTACCCAATTTGTGCAGGTTATTGAAGCACCATTGCCAAGAGCCCCTCTAGATACTGCAGTTGTTGTTCATTGGTTAGCTATTGAAGGAGTACAACCTGCAATTCCTGAAAACCCTCCATTTGAAGGTTGGTCCTCAAATTAATTTAACGGATTTCTTCAATTTTTATCCTTTTAAGTTTTTAATGGGCTGCAGTTGGGAAATTTGAACATTTTAATGGAGAATCTGCCACCCCCCCTGCTCTGTTTAACATTCTATTATTTTACTCTGTGCATAACACATATTTTTTGTAAGATTAACAATTATCACCACAGAAGCTATGGCCAAAAAAATTAGTCCCTTTTTTGTGGTGCTCAGCAAAGAGCAAGGCCAAAAGTAGTCTTGAGGACCAATGTTTCCACACGTGTCTTCATGTGCTAACTGCCATCTGCCTATGCCTGCTTGCTTAACTAGGATCAATCTAGTTAATTTTGATTGTTTATGGCCTTTTCCTATTTTTGGGTGCTATAGTTTAGTCTTCATGTATATACAGTATAACTGAACCAGTGGTCATCTTCGTCCATTTTAATTTTGCAAGTATTTTCTTTCTTTTACAGTACTCACAGCTCCTTCAGATAGCAAGAAGTCTGAGTTCAAAGAAGATGGACTTCCTGTTGATATTAAATTACCTGTGAAGCATGTGTTGTCTAGAGAGCTTCAGGTATTCCCCTTACTACTATAGTTTTGCAAATCTTTGTTGGTTCTACTACCTTTCTTATTGATAACTTAATGTTTTTTGGTTACTATATATGTAGCTTTATTTTGAGAAGATTATTGAGCTTACTACACGCAAGCCTGAATCTCCTCTCTTCAAAGAAGCATTAATGAGCTTGGCAACTGACTCAGGACTTCATCCCTTAGTACCTTATTTTACATATTTCATTGCTGAAGAGGTATGCTTGGAGTCGTATCCACTTTATTAGTAACTTATGAAATGTTGTGGAAATAACTCTTTATATCTCATAGTTGGTTTGTATCGGTAATTATCTCAGGTGTCTCGGAATTTGAATAACTTCAATCTCCTTATTGCGCTGATGCGTGTTGTCTGGAGCCTTCTCCAAAATCCACATATACATGTTGAACCTTACGTGAGTTCTGCACCACTTCTTTGATCTATAGGTGTTTGTGTTTCATGACCATATAGACAGAAGATACATTCATTATGGTTTGCAAAAACTAAGCTAATCACAGCTTTATATGCAATGGTTTGATTGTTTTCTGATTTTATGGCACGCAATGGAGATGTTGTTAGATTCTTTAGTAGACCTTAGCATCTAACATGAATCAATAGTTGCAAATATCGGACCCCCGATACCAATATTTTTCAATATTACAACAATATCATAATATATTTTCGTATTAGTGATATATTAGTCGATATTCAAAATATTAGTCTATATAACCTTATTAGCTTACGATTTTCAGAATATTTTTTCGTTTTGATATATCCGATATTAATGCATATTGAATAATATGTTCGATATCGATATGATTGCGACTAATACTGATGTATTCATTCATAATGATGCGTGTTTTAGGCATTGCTTTAAATGTAGTATTCAGTGAAAGCTTACTTTATAAAGTACAAAATTTTATTTATCTTGTGCAAAAACTGGTTAGCTAAGTGATGGCAGCATGATAACAGAATCATGATGTCTGACAGTAAATTTTATTTGCACCAGCATTTACATATCGGGATTATGCTTTCTTGTGCATGACTAGTCATGGATGCCTTTGAATCGTATTTGTTCTATTCTGGTCATGAAATAATTATTGTTGTCTACAGCTTCACCAAATGATGCCGTCTGTCATTACCTGTTTGGTAGCAAAGAGGTTAGGAAACAGATTGTCTGACAATCACTGGGAACTCAGAAACTTCTCGGCAAATCTGGTTGCTACAATATGCAGAAGGTGGGCATTCTTACTCCATTGTATGATGTTTATGGCTAGTAACAGAAATGATCTCAATGTTGAGAAGCCATCAGATCAAATAGTTAAATGCAAAAGGATTTTCAAGATTAGCAATAAGGAAGAGTGAACACTCCAAAATTATGGCTTATATGTGAAACTATCTACAAAATTTGCAAAGATCAGAGATGTTCTGCTGTATACATTTGTACATTAGAATGTATTTATTTATCCTTCAAATACATAATGGACATCCAATCCCTTAAAGGCTCGCTTCTCTCAAATAAATCAAAAATCACATGCAGAATCAAGAGCCTTAGTTTCTTCAAGATGGAATAAAATATTGTCAATATATATCGGTTTCTATCCCTCCCCGATACCATGAAAAATTATAATATGCCATCATATTGGCAATATAACGTAATTTGTCAACCTATATGCCCTCGCAGTTAATTGTGTTTTGTTTCTTAAAAATAAAAAGATAGAAATGTGTCTAGTACGTCTAATACGTCTAATATTTATAATGATATTTTCATCCATGTTCTTCACTAACAGCCCTTGGCCTCAAACAATGTCATTGTTGCACCCCCTAGTAACCTTGTAATGAAATAAGAGCGATTGTAGGTGCCGCCTGAACCAGGCATCTTTTTGTGTTTATCTTATTGTTATTCAAAATCTGTGAAATTATTGGTCTGCTGGGAAGGGTGTCTTGCTGGTGCCAATATAGAACATTGCCTTTGATTGATCATTTCATCTTAGAATTCACTCAAAAGATCTGTTAAATTGCAGAACAATTAGCTTAGATGTTGCTTTCTGACCGTTCATAGTATGTGTCATTCATACTCTTGGATTTTGATGTTTGATTGTTTGGCATTCATCAGAAATCAAAATACTCTATTTTTCGATACATTCAACTGCAGCTCGGCTCTTAGGCTGTAGGATTTACCATTTTTATGTCTTATTGAGGACTAAACTTTTGCAGATTTGGGCATGTTTATCACAATCTCCAGCCTCGAGTGACGAAGACTCTCCTTCATGCTTTCTTGGACCCGACAAAAGCGTTGCCTCAGCATTATGGTGCTATTCAAGGATTGACAGCTCTTGGACCTAATGTGGTATCTTCATACTTACGGCTTTAAGTGGCTAATCGAGAAGAAAAATAATAATTTTACTACAAATTTACTATAATTCTACAAAAACAAAAAGTGATTTGGCACATGTTGAGTGATCTTTCTTCTTTTTTTCTGCCGAATGGGATGGGCCCATAAGTGTCGCATATCCTGTTCAGTAAAATTAAATTAAACTTATAGAGTGAGTAGTTTTGCTTGACTAAGAAACTCTAATATGTTTCCAGAATTACGAAAACTTTTGTGATTTTGATAGAATGGAAAGTTCTTTTCATTTATTTCTTGCCAGAGTTGAGCAATAGATCTAGAACTGTCTGTTACTCAGCAAATTGAAGGAAAAAAAAAGTTCTAGATTTTGTTTTTCTCTCTTTCTTCAAATGCCTCCACTTTTGATCTCTATAGTATTATTCCTATGTATCCTCTATTCCAGCCCGTCGTCAACATTTTAAGCCTCATTATTATATAATAAAATATTGATCGATATATATTAATATCAAGCCCTTGATACCGATATTTTTCGATATTATGATAAAATAGCAATATATCGTGATAGTGATGATATGTCGTTATATCTTAGCTGATACATTTGATGTCTTAAACTTTCGATATATTAGTTAATATTTTCTTATCTTGTTCCAATTAGCCAAAGTAAAAACTTGCATTCGATACATCCGATATTGATACTTATCATCCAATATAGCCGATATTGATACAACTTTTGATTGATATTAATATTGATATTTCATCAATGCTCGTTATCTTCCTTTATTTGTCATGCTGACTATAGGAGTTGGTTTGAGATTCTTTATACTTCATGGATTCAGGTTCGCTTGCTCATATTACCAAATCTTCAAACATATATGCGATTGTTGGAGCCTGAAATGCAGCTGGAGAAGCAAAAGAATGAGTTGAAAAGGCAGGAAGCTTGGCGTGTTTATGCAGCCTTACTGGTGTGTTTGTATTCCTTGATTTGGGCACACATATTTCTGCTGTAATCGAATGGAATTGACATTGGGGATTTGCCTTTCAGTTTGCAGCTGGTCAATGTATATATAATCAACTGAAGAAATTCCCAAGTTTACTTCTCCCATCAACAAGAACTGTTTTGAAGAGCAAGAAAAAAGTAGTGACAACAATAGCAAGTAAGTCTTACATATACTCTCTACATATTTATGTGTTTTTTTTACTTGATTTTGGAGATTTTCCCTACATCTTTTTTCTGAAATCCGTCTGTCTTGAAGTCATTTCTATTCTCAATCTTTCAACGTTCGGAGAATAATATAGTTCTTAGGAATTGGGGAGCTGTTAGAGTCTTCCCATACTTGTAATAATGAGAATGACAGAGTAGACAGTAAGGGTTTTAAAGTGGGTGAGACATTTTAATATATTATCATAATAACAGCCATTCAAGCTGTCAGAATCAGCCCGATACTCGGTTTTTTTAAAGTGGGTCCAACACTCTTTTGCCTTTTGTGCCATCTTTAGGGTTGTTACCGTGTGATATGATGTTTATGGGTTTGAACCATACAAATAATCTCTTATATAATATAAGGTAAGGCCACACAATAGATTCAAAAGTAATCCAATCATTTCCCAAATCACGCGCATAGTATGAGTTTCATGCACCAAATTGCTGTTATTCTGTATGAAATTAATGATTTATTGGTAATAATTTTCAACTAACTAAACTAAAAAGAACAAGATTTTGGCAAGAATGGCCACAATGATGCACCCCCCATTGATTTCCCATTTTATCCCACCATATGCAGACGCTCTACATAGTGTCCTTTTGTGCCATCTTTGCCTATGCAAACTCTTGAGCATTCTAGTATATAAGCCCAATTATCCCCCCTGAAATCAATACTCTATACGATGCCCATGCCCTTTTTTTCCCCCAAAATCTTGTTTTATATACTTCATTGTGTTGGAAATTAGGTAAAATGATTCACCCAGGAGTAGCAATTGAACTGATCTCCTCGTCATGGAATCGTTGATTGTCATCTCCGGATACCTTTAGGGCCTGTTTGGTTTGTAGAAAGCCTTGAAATGGGCATGTGGTACAAAGATAAGAACAAAAATGAATAAATGAAAATATATAATGTATTAATAATTGGGGAATGACAGTTTTACATTCTTCATTATTTACATTCTCATTCCTGCTTTCTTTACGCTCACCCCCTAGTTGAAATAAGGAAATATAAGAGGTTTGATTCCTAACCTATGAGTTGAGTTTTGTAATTTCCATCATATATAAAACTAAATAAAGTTTCTTCCTATTTTTATTTTTTTTGGCATTCTTTGATACCAAATGAGACCTTGCATATGTGTGTCAGACATTGCCAGTATAATTTTTTATTTTTGTTATGACCATATTAAAAATAAGTTTTATTTAAAATTTAACCATTTTTTTAATCATTTATTTACTTATTAAGGAGTTTTAGTTAATTCTATCAAAATTAATCTTGATATCNTTACTTATTAAGGAGTTTTAGTTAATTCTATCAAAATTAATCTTGATATCATTTTAAATTATTAAAATTTTGCTCAAAACTTTAATCTATGTATACTTTACATATCTACAAAACGTATATGTATTCTTCTTGGAATACTTAAGGTACATTTGAAACATGCTGGTATAAACTTATAGGAATGAAATGGAGCAAAAAAGGTAAATGCACATCGATTGATATATTATGATATGTCACAAATGTAGTAATATATTTGGATATTTTTCCCAATTGTTTGTCAGTATTTTTATCCATCCATGGTAATGTAGACTGAAGATTTAAGCAACTTTCCAAAGATGTGGTCAACAACAGTTCCTTTACCTGATTTCTGGTAAATGCAGATAAGCGAAAGGCAAGCACGGACAACTTTGCGCACCAGCCACCACTAAAGAAGCTAGCGGCCGATGGTGCAACGGGTGTGGTGCCGATAAACTCCATGCAGGTTGACATGCAAGGGGTGGCCCATCCAATACGAGGCGAAAACATCGTCGGAGGTGGCAGTCGAAGGGAAAAGATCGATGGGCCAGCCGAGAAGGCATCCGTACTAGCTCAAGCTTGGAAGGAGGACCTGGATTTTGGTCATTTGCTGGCCTCACTCTCTGACATTTTTGGCCAAGGCATGTTCTCTTTCGTTCCAGCACCTGAATTGTCTCTGTTTCTCTAATCCTCTTTACATGAAAATTGGAACTACACTCGAGAAAGAGGGAATTTGCAAATTGTGTAAGATAAGTTGATAGAAGGTTGTTTCATAGATGATAAAATGACTGGAGAATGCTTTTTAGACGCTCTAAGGATACTTTTAGATGATGCAGTATTTGTTCATTTATCTATTATTACGTAGATTTGTTATTATAAATAGATAGATAAGATATCATATTATCTAAAAATTATTTTTTTCTGATTAACTATATAGATTTCTAGCTAGAATTTTCACCT
>JAODPA010123937.1:0-17694 GCA_025585075.1 Nepenthes mirabilis
CTCCGAATTTTGAAAAGAAAAGCACTCCGGATTTTACAACGAAAAGCACTCCGGATTTTGAAAAGAAAAGAACTCCGGCTTTGACTAAAGAAAACGAACTCCGGCTTTGACTAAGGAAAACGAACTCCGGCTTTGACTAAAGGAAATGAACTCCGGCTTTGTAAGAACTCCGGTTTCAGGAACTTCGGCCTTCCGGTTAAAAGGAACTACGGAAATTTAAACGAGATTCTTTTCTGATTATTGAATAAGAACTTCGGATGAACTCTGGCTTTTGCATGAAATGAACTCCGGCTTTTGCATGAAATGAGCTCCGGCTTCTGTATAAAATGAACTCCGGCTTCTGCATGAAATGAACTCCGGCTTCTGCATGAAATGAACTCCGGCCTATGTAAATATGAACAAAATGCATGGATTATGGACAGCAAGTGGAACTCTTCCGACTTTTGATCTATGATAATTGGCCAATAAAGAACACGAACCAAGAACCGAGTTTCCATTAAACTTGCTGTTAAAGATGGATGAAGGATATTGGAGTGACACTCGAGGATGCCTCCTGGGCCACGGGAGGGGACCTTTTGGTGGCATAAGAACTATGGACTATGGCCCCATATGTCGGGTTAAAGGCATTACCTCCCGCCCCGGGGAGCATAATGAGGGGATACGGCTTTAGGTTGTGGGGTAGCACACAACCCGTCCTCGATGTTGTCCGCTCCCGTCCGGTCCCTAAAGATTATATGAATTCCGAATGATTTTGATGAAGACAAGATGAAAAGAATATGAACCAAGAAGAAACGATATGATGATTTTTATGCTATATTATGATCTATAATTTGATTATATGTATGCTTGTGTTTTCTGCATGTGAGTATCCTGCTGGGCTTTGTAAGCTCACTCTTGCAAATTTTCAGATGACAAGCTTATGGAGGACGAAGTTGAGTAGAGTCCTATGGTGTAGCTGAATGTTTAAGCTGGTTGGAGCAGATTTTTGGAGTTTTATTTATTTTGTTTGAGAAAACTTGTAATATTGATTCCGCTGCTTATGAATGTTAGAATGTTTCCGTGTCATTTTGGGATTTATGAAATTATTAATCTTTAGAATGCATCTTAGGTTTGAATAAAGAAAAGAAAAATTTTTATATTCACCTTTTTATGTTTTATTTGAAAGAACTTTGGTTTTGACGACGACTTTTGATGGTAATAAAAGTCGGGTCGTCACATCCCCCACTTATAAATATTTTATCCTCGAAATTTAACGAACTTTAAAACTCAACAATAGGGAATAGTCTTTCTAGATCACCTCCGCATTCTCAAATCACTTTCTTGATGAAACAATTATTCCTAGGGAACCTTAACCATTGAATTATCCATATTCTCAATTGGGATTGAAACCTTACCATAAAACAAATTCCTAAGCTCCCACAATGGTTATCCTGATCATAAACCTATTTCCTCAATCATCTGTATATGGGAGACATCACAATAATCCACTCAATTTCAAAGGTAAGCCTAATTATTGACTACCTTTTCAATTTAATACAAAATCTTAAACGAACCAACATGCTCTCTCCTCGATACCTCTTAAGCCTCGAGAATGATCATCCACTTGGAACCTCAAAAAAATCCTATTCTGAAATTTCTGGGCTGGGAGCCCACATGCTTATGTTACGCTACTATGATTGACTATTCATTAGGGTATTAAGAATCCTTTTGTAGCACATATCCATTGATTCATATTGGACACCTAAATTACTTAAAAGCTAGAAACCTAAGAAAAGTCCCAAGGATGCTAATATAACTAAGGCAAAGCCCAAAATCATCAGAATACAATTAACTAGGGAACACAATTAAAGTAGTCATCTAAAAATTTCGGTATCGACCCAAGTTACCACCAAAACCTTAAAACTCGAGTACTTAGCAATTTATTGTTCCATTGGTATACCGGTGAGCCAACTTATTTTATCCAAACGTATCATCCAAATCACGATGAATAGGCTATCCTAGTCTACCAATTTCATAATTAACCAAATGATATCCCTAATTCTTGCTGCCCTAACAACTTTGAAACCGAAATGGTGAGGGCTTCTCATTTTATAATTCCATGGCCTCACTACTTAGAAGGCAACTCTCCTTCCTAAAATCAAAGGTAGAGCACCCCTTTCACTTAGATATTAGGAGCTACTCGAGATTTACTCTACAATAACTCCTATGATGCACCAAGACAATATCTAGTCTGAAGAATCCTGACATCCAATTATTAGCAATAATATTCACCTTTCTCGAAGGACATTGAGATTTATAACCTCGATATTCCGAATATAAATCTTTTTCCCAAAAGCAAAATGTCTCACTTACTCAAACATTAAGATTCTCTTGCGATTCACTTCCTAGAGTTTTAACAACTCCCTCAAATATGAAGCGTCCATCAATTGTAACTCATCACCCAAAATATTAGCAATAATATTCTTCTTGGCTGATGATACATTTCATAAATATAATCCTTCAATAACCTCACTAACCTATGCTATCACTTGATTGACTTTTCCTAACTGACACCGAGACTCATCATTATGGTCCTTAATCAGATTTCACCTGCCTGCACTGTCGTATGGTCATCTCTCTCTATGAGATAACCTCTCAATCCTTTAGGATCATTAGACAATAACTATCTTCACAAGTAACCTATAATTCCTCAAAGCAAATATCTCAATAGCTAACTTCAGACTACAGGTGGAGTAATTCTAATCGTAAACTTTCCACCAACTAAGGCCAAGGGAAACCACCCATTTATGATGCAGGAAAAATATAATCCCGAGCCTTCTTCAAAGGCATCACATTCTCTTACAATTCATTTGACCCATCATGGATCAACCGAAATAGAAAGGTTGACAATTAATCCTCCATTCCTCAAAAACTACTCTCACATATCCCACTTCGATGAATATTGATTGCTTCTAAGTCAAATGCTACACGGGCACTGTAATCTTCGAGGAATACTTATTGAATTACTCTTCTGGGTTCTACTAGACCTAAGAAAGCCACACACCTTCAAGACATCAATCAATCTTTCTCAAATTATCCATCGCTCCAAACTCTAAAGAATCACATTTATGCTATCGAAAATCACATGCGTAACATAACATTTCTCCTAACCAAACTTACATTCTAACCTCAATCAAACACAAGGTTAACTGCCTTCCTAATCCATGACACAATCCTCAAGGTTTACACTTCCTATGATTTTTTGAATTCATTGATGAGGCCATCACAATACTGACCCAAATATGGCCAGAAGATCTAATTCATAAAATTCAAAGAAATATTGATGAACCTACAAAACCCAATTGCGTTACCAGGACTTGTAATGGCTATATCTTAATTTCGTAAGCTACCGTAGGTATAATTCTCGATTACCACAACTGATAGCACTACGGATATAAATCAACCTTAGGAAAGATCAGCCCTTACAATGGATAAACAAATCACCTATTTATTTCCCAAGACCCGCTTATTAAGCCATTCATCTCCCGAGTGGTCTGATTTTAAACATCTGCATGAAGCCTCATCCTTCATCTTACCTACCCCAAAAGTCCTAGAGTAGTTCATAATGGGCATTTAACCAATGCTTCGTCAATTCTATATAAAATCCTTAAAAATCGATGCCGACCTCGACACAATCTCAAATTCCAATCAAAGACAAATTAGTATAATCCTTTCCTTTAAGAGACATCCTCAATTACGTACACAACTCAACTCTTAGTGACCACAAAATGACTTTCAAGTGTGGTATCACATGCTACATAAACTAGACATGTATATCCATTAAATGAATTGTAGACAAAACAATACTTATTCCGTCACTACTCGGTCACTATGCCTCATACTCAAATTTCACAATCTGATTGTAAAGTATAAGGTCCTTATCGACACAATCCACACTAGCATGGCGACTCACCAACCAAATCATTCTCAATATAATGTCAAATCTTAACACTACAAGGCAATCAATTCATCCAAACCAATCATATCTACAGACCCAAGAGAAATATTGCAGATCTTAATGCAACTAGTATAAAATCCATGATCCTTGAACAAATGAATAAACTTAAGAAATATAAATGAAATATAGATTTGGAATACCAAAATAACACATACTCCAAAATGTCAAGATTCGAGAGTCTTACCTTCTTCCATCACGGTAGACAACACCTCTATACTTGTGCTATCACTACGAAATCTCGATCCCAGGCACAAGATTTCTTCACTATCTAACCCTTGAAATATGGACAATCCTTAATTATATGGTCGAACTGTCCACAATTGAAACATACTCCCAAAAATCCCATCAAAGCAAAATATTCATCCATAGAGTATCCACGAACATATCCTACGATATCTCTTTATCCTCGAGACCCATGACTCATTTCATATCAATCACCTAAGGTCGACTTCACCCATCATCTTATGGGGGCAATATTACCTTATCTTCTTCCAAACACCGAATCACCATCAAAGCTATATTAATTCTCAAGATTCATAGCTCAACCTCTGTAGGATCTGAGTTACCCAAAAGTTTAGGTACTTAATCATTACTAAATCGATCACAAATCGATATCCTTGTATTCGCTATACAAGAATTGACTCTAAGTTATAATGATCTTGAGCTATCAATCCTGCCTTATTCATCTCACTTGGTATGCTAATCAAGCATTCCTATTCCTATTCCTAATCCTCGGATCATAATTAACCTAAGTTAACCCCTAAGGTACCCTCCTATAGCTTCTCTATCACGTGGTTGACCATCTCCACGTGTCGACCTCTACCTTTGCAGCAAGGAGTCATCTACTAACATTCTTTTCGAAACAAGAATGATATGGGTAAAATTGTAACTCAACTCGAATATTAACCGGGGTACTATACACTATGTGGTCAAGCATAACTAACTAACCTTGACTCAGTCCTTGCTTGAGTGAAATATCTTAACTTAATTAAGGCACTAACTAGGATGCCACAACTAGGCAATGACACCTAATTACTGGTCCTAACTTAGTTCGAGCCTAAGCGAATCACTTAATTTGATTAAGATACTAGCTAGGACACTGCAACTAGATGATCCAACTTAAATTACTGATCCTGACTTAGTTCTAGTTTAAATTATACAAATTAAGACAACTAGAACTATCCAATCTATCTTAATCATCCTATGCCTCCATCTACATATTCAATCTTTTTTATTCTAACAGAAATTTCCACATATCAAATCAAACATAAGGAATCTCTTTCTCTTTGATACCAACTTTCTTGTACCATACTTTCAACTGAAAATCTGACAGAATTTCAGCTATAATACAGACGTCGGATTATACAAATACCTATACAACAAATAAAAACCCATCTAAATCAAGAACCAACACATCCAGAAGACCTCAAACTGACCAACACAAGATCCAAAATCTACCATGAATATTTTGTGGCTCCAACGTTATGTCTCCAAACACAATATCGGACACAGAGAGATTCCAATAGGTACCTGAAGCAAACTATAATAACCTACGAAAGCATATACATATACATCCATTCACAGCGGACGATACTATCTGATCATTTATTATTTTTACAATATACAACAATAAGTCTAACAGAAATATATATATACAGCCCTTTATAAAGTGTACAAAACCACAAAAGTATAAGTCTTTGATATGATCTTCCAAGTCCCACACCTTGCCAACTTCTAGCATCCACTCCGTCTCTTCGGGTATAAGCCTGTGCTAATCGTAAGAAAAGAAAAAATATCAAGGAGTGAGCCTAAAGCTCAACAAGGTACAATATAGTAAAGACATAATCAGTACACTGAAAATAAATTAAAAGGAAGGAATAAAACGTGATATAGGATGCATAACATGAAGCATGATCAAATATGTTTTTGGAATACAAAGAACTTTTTCATTTTATTTCTGATTCCTTTAAATTCAAAAAAATGCCGAAATTTTCATTATCCTTTTGGAACTGCGTTAGTGGACTTCACTAGTTAATGGAGCAGACGATCGAAGAATGGAATGCGTATGTACCTACACATTCTAAGGTGCATACCATGAATCTCAAACTTTAACGTCCCGTGTCAGACCATATATTTTTTGCCAATATATAAGGCCAAATACGCCACCAAAGTATCTCTCATGGCCCAGGAGCATTCCTTGATATACTATCGTAATATCCTGAGGCATGCTATGGAATACTACCCTCTGAAGTACAAATCCTTAGTCCAAATTTTATAATTACTTATTCTTAAGGGATGGTCCATAAAATTCAAACACAAAGTTCTCACTCCCTGGAGAATGGGTCATCAAATATATCAAATTGTCAAGTCCCTTCATAAACTTTGCATATCTTACAAAATTCTAATATACAAATATAGATAATTATTTATGACGGTTCATATTTTTTTGCCAAAAATTTAGCAAAGTTTCATCTGTAATACGGATATCCACTAATATAAAATCCTGTACAAAATAATATATATTCAAATATCCCAACATCTGACATCATACAGTCAACAATACACAAAACCACACAGGATTTAATTGTCACATATTATTTGTGGCTCCAATTCTATGTATCTAAATACAACATCGGCTAAGAGAGATGCCACTAGGTACCAGTTACAAACCACAATAACCTGCAAAAGTATAAATAAATTCAAACGATAGCGGAAACTAAATTATCTAATCAATAGCCTTATGTACAATATACATTAAGATTCCAAAAGAGATATAAATATATGTACAACTTCCCATGACATAAATAAAATTACAAGTTCTAAGTCTTCGACATGATCTTCTATATCCAAGCCTAGACCACTTCAAACCTCTATGCTGTCCCATCGGGCATATCAAACCTATGCTAAACTAGAGATAAGGAGAGTAAGGGTGAGCTAATAGCTCAATAAGTACAATATAATCAAAATGGTGAGCAATAAAAGCAAAGTAAAGTAGGAGGGGGCTATACGAGTATAATGAGGATGCATATACAATGTGATCGATTGTGCATTCAGGACACAATTAACTTTTCACATTTTATTCTTCTTCTCTTTGGGATGTAAATTATGCATAATTACATATATTTGTGGACTAAAGTCAATAAACCTTACGATCTAAAGGTGTGAAAGAATGAGGAAAGGAATGTGTTACTCTACACATTTTAAAGTATAACGGCTACATTTTAGATCTGTTGCTACTCAGCCATCGGCTACATTTATGGTCTGCAGCTATTCGACCATCGGCTATATTTAAGGTCTGTAGCTACTCTACCATCGGCTACATTTAAGGTTTATAGTGACTTAACAATTGGTCACATTTTAGGCATGCAGCTACTCGGCTATTGGCTATATTTAAGGTCTCATCTACTCAATTATATTTTAGGCTTACAGCTACTCGGCCATCATATATACCCCCACGTGTACCCCGGGAGCCCTGAGGTAGTCCTCATCCTTATACAGTAATATTTTAAGGCTTGCTAAGAGTATCACCCGTTACGACTCGCGATCAGGATAATCCTTGAGTTAACCACTATAATACCAATGGCATACTTGGGTTATTACCTTCCGTTATAAATTCCACGGTCTTAATTTCATGATTTATTATTCATTTAAGAGAAGGTCCACCGTAATTCATAGGAAAGATTAGGATTTATTAACACCATTAGTCAATTATCACTTTGGGAGCCTCCGGAATACATTTCCTTCACAACGGAACACAAACACATTTTAACGGGGCTTACAATTGAATATACACAATTAAATATAGCTTACATAACAATTAATTATGATAGAAGCATGCAAAATTCCCATTTGGCATTGGGTGAACAGTAACAGGGCCATATTAGAGCATTCGAACATCGCTAACGGGTCAATACTTGTGAAATTGGACTCCCAGCTGAGGCATATGTATAATTAAGACATGATAATTCATAATTTGGGGTCAATTAAACATATAATCAAAGGGAAAGGGAGAATCTCGAGCTGGGTGTGGGTCTAAGGTTTGGGGAAGCCAAACCGAGCAAATCGAAGGAGAAAATCAACAATAAACTACAAATACTTCAAGAAATATTCATGGGTTCCCTATTTTTCATGATTTAGGTGGGTATCGGAATGAAGATATTAGAGAAAAAATGAGTAAAAATCGAAAGAGAGAAAAAAGAGGATATGAGTACACTTGCCTTGACTGGATCTATGATTTCTCCAACTAACTCGAAGTTGAAATTGAACTTGAGAGCCTCCATTTCCTCCTTCTCTCTCTTCGCCGCGCGTTCTCTTCCACTTCTGTCTCCATTGTCCGCATTTAAATGACCATTGCAAACCCAGATGCGTTTTTATATGCATATTGGCACTCGAGCGCTTGTCGAGTGCCAAGAGACGCAAAGGGACGCGCTCGACTGAAACCACTTGGGCATGGGATTAGAGATTATATGTGAAAATCGGTATAAATCCTCAAATTTGGACATAAAATTCATATATACGCATGATTAAGATATGGGCATCACATATACATGCATAGTTTGGGTATTTGGACAATAATACCTGGAGAAGATCAAACGAAAATTAAAGAAAAACGGAAGAAAAGGGTATGGGTTCGATTTTTCCAATTAGCTCGAAGTTGGAATTAAACCCGAAAGCCTTCGTTTCCCCACTTCTCTCTCTTCTCCCTCTGTCTCTCTCTACCTGTGGCCTCTGTTCTGATTCTCCCCCAAAACCATGTCCCGCAATGGTTAAAAAGCCTGTATGTGGCTTTTACACGTGTTGGCGCTCGATGAGCGCTTGAGCGCTCATCGGGTGCTAAGAGACCCAAAGGGCTGCTGCTTGAGCTACCATTGGGCTCTTTTCAGGCAGTCTTATTCTGTTTTTCGCACCAAAATGGCACCTCGGGCATTGGTCAGGTGTAGGTCAAGCCTGCGTCAAGCCTACTTCGTATTTTTGCCGTTTAGAACCCGTTTCGACCCTTCTAACCCAATTCTTCACAGCGTTGGACTCTAATTTTGATTATATAAGCTTAGTAAGTTATGATTATCATAATTTAAAACTCAAAATCTTATTTACGGATTCACATTTTACGATTTACAACTTTGGTTCTAGATTTTGCTAATTCCAAATCTTTGAGCTTTTCAATCTGATTCCTCCCATACCCTTTGACCTTAATTTACCAATTTTAACTTAATTATCTCTCAATTACTATATTTTGAAATCCAAAACCTTGCCACCCATATTAACCATATCTTGGAAATTCATACCTTACAATTCTCCCCCACTTGTAGAAATTTCATCTTCGAAATTTAACGAACCTCAAATTTTGACAATAGGAGGGAGTAATCCTTCCAGACTCTTCGTAGTGCTTCCCAAAACACATCCTTGATTAGAGATTTACCCTAGAGAACCTTTTCCATTTGAATTATCCAGATCCTCAATATCTAATGCTTTCATATCAAAAATCGAGATTGAAAACTTATCAAAAGACAAATCCCTAATCTCCCACAATGACTTGACCCAATTACATACTTATTTCCTCAATCATCAGTATATGGTAGACATTATGAAAATCCATCAAATTTGAAGGCAAGTAAAAACATTAAACGAGCCTAACACAAAACTTCAAATGGCTAATTGACTCTTGCTTCGATTTATCCAAAGCCTCAAGAATTCTCATTCACTAGAGTCCTCAATCTTATTCCAAAATATCTAGGCCAAAGGCCACATGCTTCTGCCGCACTACTCTAATTAACCACTTATCAGGATACCAAGAATTCTTTTGCCATTCGTGACTTATTGATTCATATCAAACACCTAGATTATATTATGGCTATAAATCTAAGAAAAATCCTAAGGATGGTGATATGATTAAGGCAAAGCCTATAATCCTTAGATTACAATCAACCTAGGCAAAGCGATTGAAGCAATCACCTAAAAACCTTGAACTCAAATACTTACAAAACTTATCATCCCATCGGCATACAAGTGGGCCAACTAATTGTGATGTTTCGGTTCTAAAAACATAATAAATTAGAGGTAATTAATATAATCATACTTACTACTAAGTCTATTGTACGTGAAAGTATATGTATTGGAAATAAAACCAAGGAAAAAATTTGGGCTGCTGTCGCTAAAGTGCTGCTCAGTAGCACTGTGCCCGCTGTGCGCTTGAACGCAGGCTCGAGTGCAAAAAGGCAGTGGCGCAGCACTCACTGTGCACTTTTGTGCACTCGAGCGCGGCCCGGGAAATGAGGCTGCGCTCGCTGCACGCTCGCCTTGCCCTCGAGCACCAAGCTGTTTTAAATACATGACCTACTTTGCATTTTTCATTTTCCACAAATCAAAAACCCTTAGAGAGAGAGAAAGGAGGTGATCGAGGTTGAGAAGTCTGAATCCATCCGAGAGCTAGTTACAAATGTTATAGAGCGGGTGGAGGCAAGTATTTTCGTATCCACTTTTTGCTTTCTTTCGATTTTTACTCATTTTTTATCGGGTATTTTCATCTCAATACCCACCCAAAATATAGAAAACGTGTAGCCCATGAATATTGTTCAAAAGATTCACCATTTATTGTCTGATTTGCTCTTTGATTCATTCAATTTGGGTTCGCTAAACCCTAACCCATGTCCGGATTCGGGAACCCTTTTTTCCTTTCTGTATTTCATTAAATTGATCTTAAAATATGAATCACCACGTCCGAATTATATATATATATATTATCCGAACATCCGATCTCACAAGTATGACCTGTTCACGGCATCCAGATGCTCTAAAATGCCCCTAACACTGTTCACATGAGATTGAATATAATTTTTGCATGCTTCCATCATAATAAACTATCATGTAAATTATGACTAATTGTTTATGTGGTTAGAGAGAGAAGCTCTCGTCTCTCTCTAGGGTTTCAAACCCGGCGCTGCCGTTTTGGGCGCTGGGCAGCACCGGAGCTGGCCAAGGCCGGTCTCCTGGTTGCTCTGCCCGGTTCCCCTCCGGTTATCCGTTCTCTGCTCTGGATGCGTCGTTCACGATGACCTCGGAGCCTTCGTATTTGTCTGCAAACTCAGTTTGCTTCTCCCGCTTTTAGATTGGGATGAAAGTTCTTACGTTGGCCTAATTCTTTGTCTGTTGGAGATGTTGGAGCTGTCATAGCTGGGGCTCTGTGTCCTCTGAGAGAAGCTGAATGGGGTTTCTGCTGGATCTGTAGAGGCTGTATCAGAGAGGAGTTTTACTTTTCTCTGGGGCTCTTTTCGGTTTCTCTTCTTTTCTTTGAATTACATCTTTTGAATACCAAAGTTTAGCTTTCTTATTTGATTTATTAGGGTTTCTCGCCTCTAGATCTGGCTGGGTTTCCAAGTCCTGGATGCCGGGGCCGAGAGTCTCTATTTTTAATTTCCTTATGGAAGCTCCGGGTTTTGGTAGCTGTCGGGTGTTTTCCTGGCCAGCTTGTTTCTTCTGTTGGGGTGTAGATGGATTCTTTGTGCTGCATTCTTTGAGTTTGGGAGTGGCTGTCCAATGCTAATGCTAGTGCTGCTCATTGGATCTGTCGTTGATGTTTGGCCTGTGCTATGGCTCTGAAGCCCTCCGCCTGGATGTTCCTCCCTGTTGGACGGTTTTGGGGGAGCCGTGCAGCTCTTGCTTGGGTTCTCTCGGCTGGGGTGCCGAAGAGCTGGCCTTGGCCTTGATTGGCGCTGGAGTTCCTTCTGATGCGGTGGTATTGGCTTAGCCTGTGATTTTGCCATTTTCCTTCTGAATGATTGATTTGATAGTTGTGAATGGACTAAATCTGCCAGGATGCTTCTTCTGGGTCATAGAAGTGGCTCATTTCGTTTCTGCAGTTCACTGTTCTCCTGTTTTAAGATGTCTTCACTTGCCTGTGCCTTTGCATCTGTGGAACAAAATTTATTTCCTTTTATGCGGTCAGAAGAGGTGATGAATCTGGCGCTGACGAATGTCTTCTGATCTGGCACTGAAGCCCTCTGCTTGTGCGTTCCTTCCTGTTGGATGGGTTGGGGGGCCGGTGCAGCTCTGGATTGGAATTCCTTGGCTGGGTTGTTAAAGAGCTGGAAGAGGACTGGTTTGGTCACTGGTGCTCCTTCTGATGCGGTGTTCCCCGATCTACTGTTTGGTAAGGGTCCTGTGCTACTGGCTCGATGATCCTCTATCTTTGGGTCCCTTCCAGTTGGACGGTCTGGGGGGTACTCATGCACTCTGGCTTGGGACTTTTTTCAAGTGATCTTTTGGGTAAGGTGGCGCCCCTTCAGTTTGTGGCTATCAGTGGAGCATTTCTTTCTGGTGTGGGTTGCTGATTTGAGGAGTTTTCCTCTGTTCTGCTAAATGCTGGGGCAGCTTCCTGCTGTTTGCTCCTCTGGTTTATTATTGGCTGTTGTTGGAAATTGGCCTTGCCCTGCAGGATGTTTTTGATGTTGGCTATGTTGTGTTCTGTGCTGGTGTGCTGCATCGAAGCCCTTTCTGGTTGTTGCGCTGTCATTTGGATCGGGAGCATTTGAATGTCCTCTGTCGCTGGCTCTGTTGTTCCTCTACCTGTTTGTTCCTACCTGTTGGATGGGTTGGGGGATGCTCGTGCAGCTCTCTGGTTTGGAAATTTTTGGCATTGCTACTGCAGAAAAGGCCATGATCTTTTTTGGATTTTTTTATCCTTCTGATGCGTTGAAAACCTTTACAATTGTCGACTTCCAGGGAAGCACTGAATGGTATGCTCCTGCTGAGTCCTTATAAAAAAAAAGGGGACAGAGTGTTTTATGTTCTCCTTGGAAAGAGTGGCTTTGCTTCTTTATCCGGAGTGCATTATTATATCCGGAGGGCATTTGGACGGAGTAGATTTGCCCGCTTTATCCGGAATGGGGCGGTGTGTTCAAGGTGGCTTCTTCTGAGGTGGTGGTGAGGAGGACGGAGTGAATTGTTCACTTTATGGTCGGAGTGGCTTTTTGTTCCCTCATCGGCCGGAGTGGATATGCGTGAGATGAGGCCAGAGTGGCTTCGCATCTGGACTGCCTGTTTCGTTAAAAGGCCGGAATGGGATTGAGTCAGTTGAATCCGGAGTGCAATTTACCGGAGTGCTTTTTGCTTGTTTCGTTCTTTTGGCAGAGTGGTAGCTGCTGCTGGCTCTGGCTGATGCCGGTTTACATGTGCAGTTGCTGGCTTGGGGTAAGGAGAAGCGGTATTACATAAACTTGGGAATATGCCTGTTTTTTTTATTTGGTCTAGGTGGGCCGGGATCTAAGTGGCTGGTTTAGATGATGTATATCTAATTATTGTTTCTTTCGCTTGGTTCATGATTCGGTTCATGGTGATGCTCGGGGTATGCCCTAGCTCTTTGTTCTAATTCTAAGTTGGCAAAACACTTAGAGTTAGAACATCCTTTTGTAAATTTTCATTCATTTTAATGCATTTACTTACTTACCAAAAAAAAGACTAATTGTTTATGTGTAACTGTAAGCCCTGAAAATATATATTTATGCTCCATTTACAAAGAAATGTGTTTTGGAGGACCCCAAAGTAAAAATTTGCATGATGTTGTAAGAAATTTTTATCCCTCTTACATATTATGATATCAGTACATTTGAATAGACTTAAGAAACTGTTTTGCTGATGATTTGGTAAAGCTGAATGGGTGGCGTTGCATTGGCTGGGATGTTTTTGCCCCTTCCTGCCAATGGATGCTGATCCTTGGTCCCTGCTGAAGCTGTATGACCTGCTGCTGATGCTGATTTGCAGCAACTCGACGGTTTGCAGAGCAGCCGCATTTGCATGTTCAGATTTTTGGTGTACTCTTGCTTATGCATTTAAGCTGCCGTATGGCTTCTGGAGGGTTTGTGCTGTGGTGATGGAAATGTCTTGCTATTTTGCGTATGTAGTTTGGTCTGCTTTTGTGGAGGTTAAAATTTGGGCCATGCCAGTGTAAACTCCACTTACGAAAAAAAAAAATTTGTGTGAAGTTCGGAGTCCGGAGTGTGAGAGCTCCGGAACCCGGAGTGAGCTCCACGAATCAAAAAAAAATTGTGAAGTCCGGATTCCGGAGTGTGAGAGCTCCGGAATCCGGAGTGTGTGGTGTGAACTCCGGAATCCGGAGTGAGCTCCACGTATTATAAAAAAAATTTGTGAAGTCAGGATTTCGGAGTATGAGAGCTCCGGAATCCGGAGTGTGTGGTGTGAACTCCGGAATCCGGAGTGAGCTCCACGTAAAAAAAAAAAGAGGTGCGTCTAGCGTGTATGAACTCCGGTTTTCGAAGTGGCTTTTGCCCCCTTGGACGGAGTGGCTCAGTTGCAAGTGTGGCTTTGCAGAATCCGGATCGTCTTTTTCTGGCAGTCTGCTAATCCGAGTGCATTGGACGGAGTGACTGTGTAGTTTCCGGAGTGCTCCTTTCTTGAGGTGTCCCCTAGTGGGACTCCGTTGGTTTTTTTCCTTTGGTTGATCGGATATTGCCTTCACTGCTATGACAAAATTCCAAGTCGGAAAAACACTTGGAATTTAATCATAGGATATTAATTTTTTTTTTAATACAATTGACTTACTTACTAAAAAAAAAAAGCTCCTTTCTTGAGGCCGAAGTGCGATATGGAATTCAGAGTGCATTGGACGGAGTACCCTTCTCCTGGAGACGGGAGTGCAATGTTGAATACGATGTGCATTGGACGGAGTACATTGGACTTCCTTCGTTGTGGGGCAAAGTGGCATTGGGTACAGGTTCTAGACTTGCTGTTTCTAGTTCCTGGCGGATAGATGATGCTGTAGCTCCTCTTAGTTATTTCCTTGTTCAATCTATATTTTTTTAGGCTTGTTTGTGTTGTCTGACCGTGATGCCTACGGTTGCTCTAGACAAATTACTCCTAGTTGTGGCTTTGATGATGCTCGGGGTATGCCCCAGTTCGTTGTTCTAAGTCCAAGTTGGCAAAACACTTGGAGCTGGAACATCGTTTTTGTATTTTTCATTTCATTTAATTCATTTAACTTACTTACCAAAAAAAAAAAGAATAGACTTAAGAAAGACTTAAGTCCAAGGGAAAGAATGTAATCGAAAATGTAACGACCCAGATTTTTGAACATAGGAAATTTCTAGTCATCAAATCCTTAAAATTCGAACAATGCCAGTTGACCGGAAAATGTAATAAGAAAAGTAAATCGGCCTTAAGATAAAAATCAGGTCCAGCAAAGAAGTCCGGATTTCCTTGATGAAAAGAAGTCCGGATTTCCTTGATGAAAAAGAAGTTCGGATTTCCTTGATGAAAATCAAGTTCGGCAAAGAAGTCCTGATTTCCATGATGAAAAGAAGTCCGGATTTCCTTGATGAAAAGAAGTCCGGATTTCCTTTGATGCAAAACAAGTCCGGCTCCATTCTTAAGAATCAAGTCCAGCCACTTATAGAAAGAAAATCGAAACTGGCCTTGAACATGTTCAGAAATCAAGTTTGCTCCATTGAAGGCCGAAGTACACTATATGAATGTAAGGCCGAAGTGACTTGAAGACCAGAGTGGCTTTGTGGAGGCCGAAGTAGCATTGTGGTTATTAAGGCCGAAGTGGAATTGTGGGAAGAAAGCCGAAGTTGATGATCCGGTCAACAAGTGTTGACCGGAAATCGAGTAGGAATAATCCAGTCAACGCTGATAGTTGACCAGAATGTGAAAGTTAAGTCCTGCTAAATGCAATTAACCTGGAATTTAATGTGATTACATGAGAAAGCCAAATCCTGCTAGGTTCAGTTCATCAGGAATTTAATGTGTTCACATGAGAAAGCTAAATTCTGTGAATCAGGAATTAATTGAGAAATTTTAATTCCGTTGGGTGCAGTTAACCAGGAATTTACGAACTTCTTAATTAATGATCTAATAATTAAGGAAACTTTTTGGAAATTAATAAGAAATATTTCTCCTGTACTACCAATCATTAATAATGATCATCAATAATAAGAAATATTTTTCCTATATTGCCAATCATTTCCCCTACCAATCATTAATAAGGGAGAATCATAAATAAGAAATATTCCCCCTGCCAATCATTAATGACGGCCAATCATTTATTACTGTCATCAGACCCAAAGTTCATAAATAAGAACTAGAATGGTAAGAAAGAGGCACACAATGGAGTTCTAGTAAAGGAAGGCTGAAAGATCAAGGCAAGGTAGTAGAAACCCAGGCAAGAGTAAAGATCAAGGCAAAGTAGAAGAAACCCAGGCAAGAGTAAAAAGATCAAGGCAAAGTAGAAGAAACACAGGCAAGATACTCACCCCTGTTTTCAAGTTCATGATTATGCATGATTTCTATGCTAGTATATTTGATATTATATAAACTTATATGATGATTCTATTCTTTTCATATCTGACGTTTAAAGTATGATTATTTGTCGATCAGTGCATGTTTAAGGAAAAGACTTTATGATATTCGGTTTTGTATGATTATTTGCCAAATTATATGAACTCTGATAATTTACTGAAAAGAGCTCCGTCTTTTGAAGAAAAGTATTCCGTCCTTTTACAGAAAAGAGCTCCGTCTTTTGAAGAAAAAGCACTCCGTCTGTTTACAAAATAGGGCTCCATCCTTTAATGAAAAAGCACTTCGTCCTTTTGATGAAAAAGCACTCCGTCCTTTTTAAGAAAAAGTACTCCGACTGTTTACAAAAAGAGCTCCGTCCTTTTGAAGAAAAAGTACTCCATCTGTTTACGTAAAGAGCACCGTCCTTTTGAAGAAAAGTACTCCGTTTGTTTACAAAAAGAGCTCCGTCCTTTTGAAAAGTACTCCATCCGTTTAAGAAAAAGAACTCCGGACTTTTGATGAAAAAGTACTCCGCCTTTTAAAGAAAAATCACTCCGATTTTAGAGCTCCGGATTTTATAGAAAAATCACTCCGGTTTTTAGAACTCCAGATTTAAAGGAACTCCGATTTTTAAGAACTTCGGATTTCAGAAAAGAACTCTACCTTTGAAAAGAACTCTGGCTATGTAAAAGAAACTCTGACTTTGACAAAAGAACTCCAGCTTTTGGAACTTCGGCTTTTTATGTAAAAGAATTCCGGCTTTGAAAAGAACTCTGCCTTTATGAATAATGAACTCTGGTTTTGAAGAACTTCAGATTTTAGAAATAAACTCCGGCTTTGAAAAGAACTTCGGATTTTGAACTCCGCCTTTTTAAGAAATGAACTCCGGCTTTGAAAGAAACTTCAGATTTAAGATTATACAGACTTCAACTGATAAAGTAAAGAACAAGGCTATATGAAAATGCATCTAATACGGATAGCAAGTGGAACTCTACGACTTTCGAACTATGATAGATGGCCATTAAAGAACACGAACCAAGAACCGAGTTTCCATTAAACTTGCTGTTAAAGATGGATAAAGGATATTGGAGTGACACTCGAGGATTGCCTCCTGGGCCACGAGAGGGGACTTTCTGGTGGCATAAGAACTATGGATTACGGCCTCGTATGCCGGGTTAAAGGCATTACCTCCCGCCCCGGGGAGCATAATGAGGGGATACGGCTTTAGGTTGTTGGGTTACACACAACCCGTCCTCGATGTTGTCCGCTCCCGTCCGGTTCCTAAAGATGATAAGAAATTTCAATGGTTTTTATGAGTTTTCAGAAGACAAGATAATAAGGAAAAAGATTAAGGAAATTCCGAACTAAAGACATGATAATTTTCGTATGCTAAGTTATGTTCGCTTATA
>JAODPA010123948.1:0-17694 GCA_025585075.1 Nepenthes mirabilis
AGAAGATTTTGGGTAGAGAGAGAGAGGGAGGGAGAAGAGAGAGAAATGGACAAATGAAGGCTCTCGGGTTTGATTCCAGTTTCAAACTAGTTGGAAAAATTGTAGATCGAGTGGAGGCACGTGCATCCATGCACTTCTCTTCCATTCTTTTTTATTTTTGTTCGATCCCTTTTGAATATTATTGACCCCATACCCAACCCATACATGTATACGTGATACTCAGCTTAATTATACATATATATGAATTTCATATCCGAATTTGTGGATTTCAACTTATTTTCGCACCCAAACCTTAACCCCACGCCCAGGTAGTTTCGAGCTCCGATTTTTTGGACTTTTGCATAAATTGGGACTAGAATATCATTACTCATATCCTATATAAGTTTATTTATCGATTCGATATCCAATTTGATAATTTTATGTATATTTTTATTCGTCGGAATCCTAGGATATTCTCGAACCTCGTTTAGGCATTTACTTCAAAATTTATACATAAATTGGCTTGAGATTATGATTACCTATATCTTAGACTTGGTAATTTACCTATTGGATGCTTGAAATTTCAAGAATCGCCCAATTATGCACAATGGGCACTGTTCACTGTAGCGGGTACTATTCACCCGAGCCCTCTGATAAATTTTGCATAATTTTTACATCATTTAATTATTGATTAAGTTGCATATATATTTGCATATGTTTAATTGTGTAATCTGAAAAATATTGTATTAAGTAATTATGAAGGAAATGTTGTTCAGACGCGTCTAATAATATAATTTCTTCTCAGTGGTAAGAATTTCTATTCTTCCCTATATTTATGATATTCGTATATATAAATTAAGTCATGAGAAGATTTAAATTTGAATGAAAGATAAAAATCATTCAAGTATTGAGTGGGGAATTCCACAATCGGTTATATGACAAATTTGTTCTTCCAAATAAAGATATTATGCAAAAAGTATAGTCGACCTTCCCTCAAAAGATTAAGAAATCATAAAACTAAGACCATGGATTATGTTACGGAGGATAATATCCTTTGTCATGCCATTAGTATTACAATGAAAATTCAAGAATTATCTTGATCGCATATTAAAGCAAGTGATACTTTTGGCAAGCCTTAGGATATTACTGTGAAAGGACAAGGACTGCCCCTAAGCCCCGAGGATACATATGACAGCATATGTGATGGTCAAATAGTTACAAACCTAAAATATAATCGATATGATAAATAATGGTAGATTAGCTGTAAGTCTAAAATGTAGCCGTTATACTTTAGAATGTGTAGAGTAACACATTCCTTTTCTCATTCTTTTGCACCAATAGCTAGTAAGGCTTACTGACCCTGATTTGTAAATATAAGTAATTATACATAATTTACATCTTAAAGAGAAGAAGGATAAAATATGAAAAGTTAATTGTATCCCAAAAGTATAATTGATCACATCTTATGTTTACACATCCTCATTATACTCGTATATCCCCTTCCTATTTTACTTTGCTTATATTACTTACCGTCTTGATTATATTACACATGTTGAGCTTTTAACTTACCCTTACTTCTCCTTATCTCTGATTTAGCACAGGTTTGATATACCTGATCGGACAATATAGAGATTGGAAGTGGACTAGGCTTGGATTTGAAAGATTATGTCGAAAACTTATAATTTGTAATTTTATTTATGTCATGAAAAAATTGTATATATTTATATTTCTTTCGGAATCTTAATGTATATTCTACATAAAGTTGTTGATCAAGTGATTTAGTTTTCACTGTCGTTTAGATTTATTTATACTTTCGTAAATTATTGTGGTTTGTAACAGGTACCTAATGTTATTTCTCTTTAATTGATGTTGTGTTTAGATACACAATATTGGAGCCATGAGTTTTATGAGACAATTAGATCTTGTGTGATTTTGTGTGTTGTTGATTATATGATGTTGAATGTTGGGATTATTGGATGTATTTTATTTTATACAGGAGATTGTACAAGTTTTGTATTGGTAAATATCTGTATTATAGAGGAAATTCTATCGAATTTTTGGTAAAAAAATACGGTCCATCACATTCTGTCTTAAGGTTTTATTCTTGGGAAGAATATTATTTAGAGTTGGACTCCTAACCTTTTTGATGTGTAAACTTGAGTGACTCGGAATATATCTTGGCAGGTGCATTTTATGGGTGATTATGTGCCTCAGACAAAAACTGCCCTTTTTATATGTCAAAGAGTTTTGTATTTATAGAAGCTTTTGATATAATTTCATCATTCCCTATGCATGTTCCTCGCTTAAGTAGGCTATTTTTATGGTTAAGTGACAACCTCATATGCCACCTCCCATGGTTGGTTTTTCAACATGATATATGGTTTCTTCCCTGTAAAGGAATGGTCTTTAACTCCTCAATTGTTTTGGAATGAGTCCCCAGTATTCTTTCATACTAACATGTTCTTCTGACTTTCTAGAATAAACGTGGCAATTTTGTGCAAGTTGTCTTTCCACTACGCCTTGTTTCCCTAATGCTGGGGTTCAAAACCGCCATTAGGAGAATTATGTATTTAGTAGGCCTCTTAGAATGGTTGAGTTGTAGAGAGGCTTGTCAAAACAATGCATTTAGATCGTAGATGACATAGCCTATTTGATAGTACGCGCTTCCCTAACTATAGTCAAGCAAGTCATCTGAATTGTGTATGTTTAATCTGACGGTTCAAAATTTTGACAAGACAGCCACTACACTCTACTCTATAGGTGATGGGGCTGACACTTTCTTGTGGCTTGATAATTGGCATCCTTTTAGTCCGCTGTGTCATAGAGTCTCGGACAGAATATTGATGGTTACTGATTTACCCCGTGACGCAAAGGTTAAGGAAATCATTAAGAGCGATCATTGGATATGGCCAAATGAATACGATATAGAAGTGTCTAGCCTTGTGGAAAATATGCCCCAATGTAACCCAGTCGCTAGGAGGAAGGATTCAGTCCGATGGGGTGGCAATACAGATGGAACCTTCACAGTGCGTTCAGCCTACTACCTTTTCCACCCACCTAAAGATAAAGTGAATTGGGCACCTCTTGTTTGGAGCCCAAACCATATTCCAGCACATGCATTCACGCTTTGGATGGTCATTCGCAGAAGGTTAAGTACCCTTAACCACATCAAAAGCAACACCAATTTATCTAATATTTGCATTCTCTGCAATAATAGGACCGAGAGCCACGATTATCTTTTTTTCAAGTGCCTGTTTTCGGACAGCATATGGAAAATGGTATGTTGTAGAGCTGGTCTTCTTTGGCCATACATTGACTAGAACCAGAACATCACCTGGGCAGCTAACAAATGGAAAATGAAAAATATCAAAGCTCAATCCTTGCATCTCACCTTGGCTGCCACCGTCTATTTTATTTGGAAAGAACAAAATCGAAGAACTTTTCAGGAATCCCACAACCATGATGTGTCTCACATTGTTAATCAGATTACAGATGTAGTTTGGCAAAAGCTAATGATAAATCTCGCTGCATATAACAGAGAAAACAAATCAATATTAGATCATTGGAATTTGTCTCCCATTGTTTAGCCATGGGCTTCACCAATGGCGTGGTACTACTTTACGGCGCGTAGTCTGCATATGGGCATAGATCATGGGACGCGGGTGTTTGGCAGAGGACTTGTTGAATCCTCTGATGACTGAGGATGTAGCATATGACCTAGTGGATATGACCAAAGACTTTATAATTGAGACCGAGGCGATAGTTATGGCTGAGGTAAATATTGTAGCAATGTTTGGTTATGAGTGCGAATTTGGGATGAGTTGACTTGACCGAGTAGCTTCAATGGTCTGTGGACGACAACAAAATGGCCGAGGGTGTTTTCAAAGGGCCAAAGCGTTTGGTTATGCCTGTGGGCTTCGATTATGTTTGCGGGCATGGATCTTGGCCGATGGACAAAGTCTGTGGGAGATGAGATTTCCTTTTGTGCTTGTTTCCTTCTTTAAGTTTTTTGTTTTTTCTATGCCACGTTGTTTATTGCTCGAGGGATACCCTAACCTTTATATTCTAACTCCGAATTGGCATAACACTTAGGGATATAATATATATATTTTTTTATAAATTTCATAAAATTTTAATTCAAATTTTACTTACCAAAAAAAATAAAGTAGCCTTTTGCAACCTATGTTCCTCGCAATTAAGTGCATCTTAACAAGACAATTCTCTGATAGGACAGTTCACTGATATACGAGTGTCTAACAAGATTATTGTTCGCCTTTACGTTTCTTTGATGAGTTGTTTTTTGACTAGATAATTTTTTGATAAAATGCATCCTTGTGACAGGTCTTTTAATTCGCCCTTTTAGGTCATCCAAATGGGTCCGACTCGAACATTCAAGTCCAGATTCTACCGGTTTATTCTCACACTTATCAATTATAATTTTGTTTAGAGCAATATTATTAAACTTGGCCATTTTTTAATTTCTTAGAATCATGAATGAAATAATCTCATATAATATATGTTCATATTTATCAACACAAATTTTACGTTATCAATTATTAACGGTTTGCAAATCGCATTTCCAACTAAATTTTGTAGATATGATGGGTACGCCAGTAATGGGACGACTCAAGAAAGAAGAACGACTTAGATCCATAACAGCCTATTTCCGCTTGGATGGTCAACGCCTACCATTGATCAGACGAAAGACTAAGTAAGCCAAAAGAAGCCCAAGAGCAAGACGAATGACTTGCTCTCGAGATAGTCAACGTTTTTGTTAACCAGCGGCAGGCTTAGCTGACCATCTGAAGACCAGACCTCAAGTGGGCCAAACCCAATTTGGCTCACGCAACTATCTGTGATCAACAATTGTTCTCTCCCCTAATTTCGCGCTCTCCACAGAGGGCAATCTCAATGGTAATAGTTATCAGCAGATTCAACACGCATCCCTGAAAAAAAGCTCTAGAATCTTCCTCCTATCTGCAATAAACCCTAACGGCTGCAGACCGTAGAAAGAAAACAACCAAAGTAATGCTCGTTACTGCCATAAAGGCTCCACACCAGAAAAGACAGTGAGCCCAATAGAGCGCGAGAATAAAACCTTTCTACACAAGGAAGGTATCGCAGTACAACGACTATAAAAGGCCATGGAGTTCTCACTCCATGGCATGTATTCATTCACCCACAATAGGCTCACAAGTTCTCGTTTGCCCACAAAAGCCCTCCGTAGAAAAGCTCATATGCTTTCAGGCTACAAATGCTCTTTCTCTCTCTCTCTTTGCCACTACATTCCCAGGGAATATTGTGCTTTGAGCTAGTGCTCCTCATGAACCAATAAAGCCTCTCTCAATGAGAGCACTCACTTATCTCAAATACTCTCTGCATTTTCTTACATTCTTTACTTTCACCTTCTTAATTCGAAGACTGTTTATTGACTTGGGCGTCGAAGTATTTACAGTGGGATAATATCCCGTTGTCACCTGGCCTTTTATTCGTAATTGTGGTGTGTAGGATTCAGACTCAGTAGATAGAGTCGGACTCAGTGGTGCCGTCTGTTTAAAACTTGGATCTAGGACGGATAAGTGGTGCCATCTGTGGGAAGCTTGCAAAAAGTCAACCGCTTTTCTCTGCAACTTCACTCAGTTTCACTCTCTCAGCATCACTTTCAATCAGTCAAAATGGTAAATATAAGGGCACAAGCTAGCAAACTCGTTAGAGACATGACCTCACCCAACCATGACCACACTACTGGTAACCAAGTCAACGGGATGGTCAATGGTGTGCCAACACCATTCTTCCAGAATCTGGCAGAGAGTATGATCAATATGAACAAAATGCTCCAAATGTTCTACTCTCTCCAGGAAAATGCACAGCAGGGGGCTCTGCCAGCAATAGTCCTTGCTCCGGCCCCAGAGAGGGGAGAGGCCAGAAGAAAAAAACCCTCTAAGAAGGCTAGGATGCCAGGAAACACTCAAGCTCTGGAAGCCTCACATGCCTAGAGCTGTTCAAGGCTCAAAAAATGTTTGGGTAGCAGGACTCCGAATGAGAGTTCAGAACGAAGGAATCCCCGATATTTTCAGGCAGACACCTCCCCTTAGGCTTAGGAGGGAGCCTCCAGGCTTGTTAGATCCACTGATAGTAGTAACCGGCCGGCCACTTGCCACGTCAGAGAAAGAAAGGATTTGAGAACCTAGCTCAACACCAAAAGAAGTGCTGACGCCATCCCCGTAGATTTGAGGGTGGAGAAGATCCTGAAATGCATGCTCAAAGATGATGAATACGCCATGGATCTGGATAGATCTCTCTTCACAATACAAATCTTGAACCATCCCATGCCGACTAAGTTCAAGATGCCAACCCTTGACTCTTACGATGGAAGCGCTGATCCAATAGGTCACCTCAATCATTTTTACACCCATCTGAGTCTACAAGGATTGGAGGACGCAACCATGTGCCGCTATTTTCCTCTTACGCTAAAGGGAGACGTCTGTATCTAGTTCCATCATCTCCCATCTGATTCGATTCGGAGCTTCCGAGAGCTCTCTGACCTCTTCTTAGCGCAATACGCCTCTAGCCGCTAAGAAGAGAAGCAGTCTTGGCATTTCTCCCATATCAAGTAAAATTAGGAAGAAGAATCTGTGAAAGTTCCTAAATCGCTTCATGGCGGAGGCGAGAAGAATCCCCAAGCTCACAAAAGATAGCTTGGCAATTTCATCTCTACCTTAACACGTCGAGACTTCTTCAGACACCTGGCGCATAAGAATCCACAAACCTTTCGGGAGGTGTTTTCTATCACTAGGGCCTACACAGCATTTAAAAATGCCAATGAAGCTAAGCATCCCAAGTGGACCGAATAACCTCACTTTTTCCCAACTGTGGCAAAGAGAAAGCACCACGATAGTGATCACTCCCACCAGAAGCAGTACAGGACCGAAGCACCAAAACGGAGGGACTATAGGCCGATCAACCTGACTCTCCTAACCTATACGTGCTCCAATGTCCTCATGCAGATCCGTGGGGATAAGTTTCTTAAGTGGCCAAAACCACTTAAAAAACGGAGGGAGGAAATCCAGCCAAGTACTGCGATTTTCATCGATCTATTAGACACTCTATAGAAGGCTGAAAGACACTTTAGCGGGAGACTTAGGAGCTTATCTAGAGAGGCTACCTTACCAAGTTTGTCAGGAACCCTGGGCAAGACTCTGAAGCCTCAAGAAGGGAAAAACAATAGCCTTCCCAACCATGGAACCGGGTCGCAGTCGGAGTGTTCAATATAATTGCAACTCGACTGGCCAAGTTGCTAGCGAATTGCAATGAGCAGCAGGCTAGGCAGAAGAAATAGCGCACAGAAGAAAACATCATTAGCTTTAGCGATAATGACTTGAGCCATGTAATCTCCCGCCATGCAGATCCTCTTATTATATCCGCACTCCTTTCAAATGGTAGCGTCGACTACCAATTGAAACGAATTTTCATTGATAATAGAAGTTTCCATGATTTGCTTTACCTCGATATATTTTCTAAACTTAACCTAAAAAAGAGTTAGTTGAAACTTGCCGAATGCCTACTTTATGGCCTTGACAATGAACCAGTGGCCGTCCAACGAATGGTCTAGTTAGAGGTCACCCTGGGGTATGTACCCAACAACGGCGAGTCGTACATTTACCTTCTTGGTCATCGACATGCCTTCTATATACAACGTAATACTAGACCGCCTGTGCCTAATGGTGTTCGGTGCCGTCACTTCAATACCGCACCTCAAAATAAAGTTCCCAACATCTTGCGGTATAGGCGAAGTGCTGGGTGATCAAATCACTGAACGGACAAGTTACATGTCCCAAATTACGCCGAGTGGCAACACCAAGACAGTAGGAGAACTTGACCATCAGGACGAAGTAACTCTTCAACAGCAGTAGTTTGGTAAGGCTACCGATCTAATCCCACTGAATCTGGAGGACCCAAAGAGGTGCGTACAGATCGGGAGCTCACTCACCAGGACACTGTGCGATGAGTTGATCACGTTCTTACAACAGAACACTAATGCTTTGCGTGGACTCCAGCTAACTTGCCTGAGCTTCCTGCCAGAGTGATGGTCGACAAGCTCGGCCACAATCCTAACTGCAAACCCATCAAGCAGGAGCGGAGGAACCACTCCCCGGAAAAGCTAATCGCCATCTGGGATGAGGTAAAGAAGTTGTTGGACGCCGGCTTCATTAGAGAAGTCCAGTACCTGGACTGGCTCTCCAACATCGTCCTGGTAAAGAAAAGTAATAGAAAATATCGAATGTACATCGACTTCACCAATATTAACAAAGTTTGCCCAAAAGACAGCTTCCCTTTATCTAAGATTGACCTACTGGTGAACTCAACATTCCGACACGAGCTGTTGAGCTTCATGGATGTGTACTCAGATTACAACCAGATACGGATAAGCTTGGAGGACAAGGAGCAGACCTCATTCACAACAAACTAAGGCACCTATCGCTATAAGGTCACGCTATTCGGTCTAAAGAACACGGGCGCCACTTACCAGCTATTCGTGAACAAAATGTTCGAAAAGTAGATCAGCCGCAATATGGAGACGTACGTCGATGATATGCTTGTCAAGAGCAGGACCACCAATAACCATATTCGCGATCTGGCTGAGTCCTTCAAGGTGCTCCGTGCATATCAGATGAGGCTTTTGAATCCTTCTAAGTGTATCTTCAGAGTATCATCAGGAAAGTTCTTGGGTTTCATTGTCTCTCAATGGGGGATCGAGGCAAACTCGGAGAAGATCAAGGTCCTCACGAATATGACTCCACCGCGGAGTGTCAAAGATGTCCAAAGGCTAACCGGACGACTGGCAGCCTTGTCCCACTTCTTGGCCAAGTCAGGGGACAAGTACTAGCCTTTCTTCAATGCTCATATGAGGACAAAAGTAAACAGATTCCAGTGGATTTTAGAATGCTAGGCAGCCTTCAATGAATTGAAGCAATACCTGACCAGTCCGTTGTTGTTGATGTCACCCAAGGACGGAGAGGAACTATACCTCTACCTGGTAGTGTCAAAGGTAGCTCTCAACTCTGTCCTCATACGCCAAGACTCCGACTCTCAGTGGCCGGTCTACTATGTGAGCAAGACGTTGACCGATGTAGAGATGCTCTACCCACGCGCAGAGAAGCTAGCCTTGGCACTTGTCTTCTCTACCCAAAAACTGAGGACTTACTCCTAGGCTTATCGCATAGTTATTTTGACTGACCAGCCGTTGAAGAGTATACTCCAAAAACCCGACGTTTCTAGACAGCTAGCAAAATGGGCCATCAAATTGGGAGAGTTCGACATTAAATTTCAGCCCAAACTAGCCATCAAAGGGTAGGCTCTGGCTGACTTCATTGTCTAGACCATGACACCAATTACAAATGAACAACCCGCTGAGGTGCAGAATGGCTCTAGGAAGAGCCGGAGTGGGTCCTCAACATAGATGGGTCATCTATGGACTCAGGTAGCATAGTCGGAGTGGTCTTAAGGACCCCTGATGGGTTTAAGGTGAAATACTCCCTTAGACTTGACTTCCCGTCCACCAATAATGTTGCCAAATATGAAACCCTATTGGCTGGGTTAAGACTATCTAAAGAGTGCTCAACCAAATGACTAACCGTCTACAACGACTCTAAGCTGGTAATTAACCAGGTTAGTAGGAGTTTCGAGGCATGCAACCCTCACTTGGCTAATGTGAAGGAAGCCAGCCGGAGGTTTGATGAGGTGACCCTGGTCCACGTTCCCCGAATTGAGAACTGAAATGCCAATCAACTTGCTAGGGAAACGGCGGTCGAAAACCTAGAACAATACTTAAGGGACATACGAGAAGTCCTAAGAACTCCTATCACTGAGGAACAGGAAGCCATGCAAGTCTCCAACAGGGAGAGCTGGATGACACCTTACCAGAGATACCTGACGGGTGGAGTACTGCTAAATAACACAAACGAAGCTAAGCGGATCAAGAAGACGGCTGGTTGGTACACCATAGTCGAGGGATGGTTATATCGCCGTTGCTACTTGACTCCATACCTCCGGTACTTAACTCCTAAGAAGGCAGACTACGCCTTGAGCAAAGTCCACATTAGAATCTATGGATCAAATATCGACGGCAAAAACCTAGCGTTCAAAATCACGCATCAGGGATACGACTAGCCAACGATGAAGAAAGACGCCTTCGACTTCGTGAAAAAGTATGAAAATTGCCAACTCCACTGTAATCTTCACCATCAGCCACCGACTGAGTTGAGGACTCTTTAAGCTCCTTGGCCTTTCACATAATAGGGGCTTGATATTCTCAACTCATTTTCCATTACTACTGGGTAGAGAAAATTCATCATTGTGTGGAATCGACTACTTCACCAAGTGGGTGAAAGTTGCACTACTAGCTAAGATCACGGAGCACAACGCTTTAGAATTCATCCACTAGAGTATAGTCAACAGATTTGACAATCCCGAGGTCATAGTAACTCACAACGGAACCTAATTTTCTGAAAAATGCTTCACCAAGTATTGCACCAGTCTAAGTATCAGATTGGTCAACACTTTGGTAGTATATCTGCAAGCCAATGAACAGGTTGAGGTCACAAATCGCATGCTACTCCACGATCTGAAGACCAAGCTAGAGGACGCAGTGGGCTCCTGGGTCGATAAACTGCCCTTTGTCCTATGGTCTTACCGGACGACTCCAAAGGAACCGACTCGTGAAACGCCATTCAGTCTCTGCTATGGGACTGAAGCAATATTTATGGTTGAGATTGGGCTTCTAAGTCTTAGGGTTTAGTCCTTCGACCCACAAGGTAACTCACAGAAAATCCGAGAATACCTAGATTTATTAAAGGAAGCTCGCAACGCTGTCAGGCTACGGATAGCGGCCTACCAACAACGAGTTGCATGCTATTACAATAAGAAAGTAAAAACTTGGCAATTTGAAATTAGGAACATGGTCTTGCAAAGTATCGAGGCTACAAGCAAGATCACCAATCGGAATAAACTTTCTCCGAATTTGGAAGGCCCTTTTATAGTCTCTGCCGTTCTACAGAATTGCGTGTATAAACTCCAGACCCAGAATGACAAGTTGGTTCTAAGGACGTGGAACACGATTCACCTCAAGCGCTACGTCCAATAAGTACACAGGTAGGTCATCGATGTTGTGTGTGCATGCTTGTAGTGTACATATTGATGTTAATAAAATAAGAGTGCTTTTTCATTCGTGTTGTGTTGTCTTTAGTTTCTCTTTCTTTTCCATATGCATGTATGTCTGCTTGCAGGGTTATACAACCTAGATTTCCCCTAAGTCAGATAGGTTTTTACCCATTTGTAACTAAACCCTAGCCATTTAAGCGGCCCATAAGCAGTCGTAATTAAACCCTTGTCATCCAGGCAGCGTATTAACGATTGTAACCAAACCCTGGTCATTTAGGCGGCTCACAAGCAGTCGTAACTAAATTCTGGTCATCTAAGTGGCCTATTAATAGTCATAATTAAACCCTAATCATCCAGATGACCTATTAATGGTCGAATTAAACCTTAGTCATCCAAGTGTCCTGTTCGCGATCAAAATCGTAGGGGGCTCAACCAGGACATGTGACGACCTCCTACACAAAGAGATAGCATGTCAATCAACGACGGTGGACAGGACCAAAAGTAGTCCGTCCAAAAGCTGGCCGGCCAAGTTCACACTTAGGCAGCGCCTCCAAGCCTCAACTCATGAGCAAAGAATAGGCTTGACCTGACATCAGGATCTGCCTCGATATCTTCTCCTAGACTTAAGTCCATCAGAGAGCGCCACTAACATCTCAAGAAAGGCAGATGACTAACTTGTGTGCAACGCACCGTAACGGTCGGACAACGCAACAACCATAATTGAGAAATGGCTACTATAGTAAAGATGCAGAATATCAGTAAAATACCCATTTTATTGATTGAATTTGTATAATTATAATAGTATTTTTTTAAAAAAAGAAGAAAGTACAAAATCTACGGAGGTGTAGAGCTACCAAGAGGAGGAGGCGACGGCGACCCTTGGCCACTCTGGGACTGTGTCACGAGGTTTTCATGACGCTGGATGAAATGGTTCGTTGGAGAAATTTCACTGGAAAATTGTTGTCAACCAACTATACAATGCGTCGGCAAAGATTGACACATTCCCACAATCGCACCACCAGCATATCGGAGACCTTATGGGGGCATATTTGAGTAGTCAACTCATTCTCCAGTGATGTTATCTGTCCCGCAAGTTGGTTAATATGCCTCATTGCTCAGTCATTTTCTCCTCTCAGCAAGGCATTTTTCTCCTTCAGTCTGACATTCTCCTCTTCCAGACATGACAGCACAACTTCTCTCTGTAGGACATTTTCCGCTTTCAGTCTGGTAGTCTTCACTTCCAGACTTGAAAACACATATTAAAGAGCAGCTGTGCCCTCCTGGTGCTCCAGTTTTAGCAACTCCATCTCTTCCTTTAATCAAGTGATCTCCTTATCTTGATCAGATATCACCAGGTCCCGTTGGTGTAGCCCATTGGTAACTACACTCGCAATTTTCTCCCCCTACAAAAACGTTAAGTATCAGCAACAGAGAAAAAAAGGAGAATGAGAGCTGCTAAGGATTACCAACCAAACTTTGCACACCAGCCTCAGTGGCCTACTTCATGACCTTAAGCCAGGCAGCGGAGGGCTAGAGACAGAAATCTCCTAAACAGGCCCAACAATGGCCTCCACCGCATATTCCTCTAGCAACTTCGCCATAAAATCCACCGCCTCAACATGCTCTCTAGTGGCAGACTTTGCCAGCCACTCCACAGAAGGGCCAACCGCTTCACTAGCTCTTCTGGCACAGCCAGTAGCTCTGAAGCTTGCTCCCGTAACTTATAAGTTGGCTCCGACGGATCAGCTTGTGGCATAAAAACTAGCTCCGACAGCGCAGTTTATGGCTCACTTGAGAGCTCCGCACCGAAGGCTTTCGGCTCCCACTTCGCCAACGCAGGGTGCGCCACAACAACGACGCTGCTTGCTCCAGCGCACAGCATGGTGTCATATTCTTCTAGAGCCAGCTCTGCTTTGATTCCTGAGCGGTCGCCCACTCCCCCAAGACATCCGGTGGCCACATAGTCTGGTCCTGAGGATGAGAAGGAAGGCTCCACCGTTGCAGCATTCTTCAATTTTGGACTGGTGGGAGCAGCATCTGTGGAGGCCACGCCGGTGTCACCACCAATCATTACACTAGCTTTCCTCTTCCTTTGGAGGGCACCAGCGACGATGTCCTGAACTTCTAGACTGGAGAGGGAGGTCCCCAATGAGCTCTCTTGACTTCCTTCTGAGAAACCAAATGCTCTCTCCTAAATTCGGAAGCATTCTCCCTCACCAACTCCAACAACTTAGCCACAGCGGCAATCTCGGCCTTCTTGGGCATCCCGGTGAAAGCTGTCGAGACCTTACCCCAATCCTGTGATCGGGGCCACGTCTCAGCAACGCACACAAAGAAGAAGTGATCTTTCAAATTCTTCAACGAGTCATAGAAGGCCTCGTTGATCGAAAGGTCTATGGGAGATAGGAAAATCAAGTCTCCAGTCTGTGTGAAATGGAACATCACCCTGATAGTGTCGATCGTCATCATCCGAGAGTGATGACGCATGAAGATGTATAGGGAACAAAGATATCATACAGTATTAGCATGAAGTTGTGCGATAGGCACTTGGAGAGTAGTAAGGATGTCGAGCAGCTCCTAAGGGATTGGGAGACGGAGCTCACTCCTCAAGTGGGCCTCATATATGGTGACGCAGCCCTTAAGGGGGGAGCACGCCCTGTCTTCCTTGTTGGGCATCCCGAAGACTATCGACTTAGGGATGTTATGCTCAACGTATAATTTTCTCACCTCACTGGCCTTGATGACTGAAGCGATCTTGGTTACAGAAGGAAACATGGGAATGGAAATAAGAGTACACCTAGAAATTTTTGAGAAGAAAGCTAAAGAAAAGTGTGGAAAATCTAAAAACAAAACGGATAGAGTACTTAAAGGCATGTGAACGCCGAAGAAGGTAAACTGTTTTGAAAATGTGCACCCATCATTGCTGGCATGTGTTGCTTCCTGAATGGGTGTAGACGAATCAAATCCTCTAGTGCATTAATTGCCAGAATTACGAATTCACAGCATACAGACACGTGGCCAACTTTTTGACTGACAGGCCTGCGGCATGATGAACATCATTTCAACTCCCACAAGTTCTCCGAGTTTTGGCCTAGATAATCAACGAATCCGATCAACACTTCCTTCATCAGATCTTTGGATTTTGGCCTAGACAGTCAACGAATTTGGTCAATACTTTCTTCAACAAGTTTTTCAGATTTCTATCTAAATGGTCAACGAATTCAGTCAACGCTTCCTTCAATACGTTTTTCGGGTTTCGACCTAGACGGTCAACAAATCCGATCAATGCTCTCTTCTACCAGATCTCTTGATTTTTGCTTAGATGGTCAACAAATTTGATCAACAATCCTCTAAGCCAGTCCTCCGAATCAAGACTTTATGATCAACGGACCAGGAGTCTTTGTGAGTCCCTTCACCAGGTCACCTCAAGCAGGTAACCTAGCAACTCGCGACCCTTCTTAAATATGATGAAGGTTAGAATTTTAGACTATCAGTATAAGGGGGCTAGTGATGGGTACGCCAGTAATAGAACAACCCAAGAATGAGGAACAGCCCATATCCACATTGACCCATTTGTGCTTGGATAATCAACACCCATCGTTGATCTAACGAAAAGTTAAATGAGCTAGAAGAAGCCCAAGAGCAGGACGGACGACTTGCTCTTGAGATGATCAACGTTTTCATTGACCGACGACAAGCCCAGTTGATCGTCTAAAGACCAGGCCTCAAATGGGCCAAGCCTAGTTTGGCCCATGCGACTATCCGTGACCAGCAACGGTCCTCTCCCTTAATTTCGTGTTCTCCACAAAGGGTAATCTCAATGGCAACCGTCATCAGCAAATTTAAGGTGCATCCCTGAAGGAAAGCGCCATAATCCTCCTCCTGTCTACAATAAACCCTAACGGTTGCAGAACGTAGAAGGAAAGTAATAAAGGCAATGCCCATTACCGCCATAAAGGCTTTACGCCAAAAAAGATAGCGAGCCCAACAGAGCCCGAGAATCAAGTATTTCTACACAATGAAGGTATCGCAGCACAGTAGTTATAAAAAACCATAGAGTTCTCACTCCAAGGCACGCATTCATTCGCTCACAATAAGCTCACACGCTCTCATTTGCCCACAAATGCCCTCCGTAGAAAAGCTCACATGCTTTCAAACTACAAACGCTCTCTCTCTCTCACTCTCTCTTTGCCACTACGTTCCCAGCGAACACGGTGCTTAGAATCAACGCTCCTCACGAACCAACAAAGCCTCTTTCAATGAGAGTACTTACCAATTTCAAACACTCTCTGCATTTTCTTACATTCTTTACTTTCACCTTCTTAATTTGAAAGTTATTTGCTGACTTGAGTGTCGAAGTGTTTACGGTGGGATAATCTACCGCCGTCACCTGACTTTCTATTTGTAGTTGTGGTATGCATGATCTAGATTCAATGGACGGAACCGGACTCTGACTACAAATTTGATCCGACTCTGTTTAAAATTTGGATCCATAACACATCAAGATAAAAATAACTAATATCAATCATTAGTAAACATTCAGATTTTTCAAATGAAAAGCCAAAATCTGTTTAGAATTCATAAAACGTTCAACTCGCCCTTACATAATTACATAGAATTCAAAAAAATATATATTAAACATTCACCTAATTCATGACAAGAGCTTTGTCCATGTCTAATTATCTCTTGAATTTCGACTCAATCATGTAATACCTACAAGAAAAAAATATACAAGATACTAGAATAATAAGAAGATATGTCAACATCGCTTATAAATCTAGCATGCTACCCGCACCAATTGAAAAATTTCAATAATGTTTGTTATATTTTATTATTAAATATAAAAGTAACGGTGAGCTTAATTATGGCCTTTAGTGATAGTAATTAAAGCTCCTTTAACGGCAAAATTGAATATTATAGTGAAATAGTGTTTGTTAAAGATATAATTCCTTATCATCTCAATTAATCTTTTACTATACGGATTTCAAGGTTTTTCACTTGTGTAGTAGGATAGTAGATCTTCGTTATGTAAGCATTGTATTTCAAATATCACGAGGGTTGTGTACCAAGAACTACTAGTTTTGCGGTGTTGAGCAAAATATTATTTAGAGTAATGTGTATCTAAGCTTCACTAGTATAGTGGTGTTGTGTGTTGAACATCATTGCTATTGTTGAGAGAGTTATATATCCACATATGTTGTGACTGGTACTGAAGTTTATAGAAGCATGATTGTTTATGGTGGAGTGCTATAGTTGGACGTGAATGTCCCATTGTTTTTATTCTAGTTGAGAGGAATTTTCATGTGAAAATCTGCTTTGTTCTTTGCGCATGTAGCTTGCGTGCTATTATTTGTTTGCCTCCTCGTAATTTCAAGCAGTATTGAAGCGTTTTGCCGTCAGTGGCTTTGCACCTAACCAAAAATATTTGAGCTAATGTCCCCCGTACAAAAGAGTTCGAGTAGCACATCCGGGTATATCAAGGCCTGCACCAGTTATCCCAATCAATAATATAACATGAATATTATCAGTGACCAACAGCTTTAATGCAAGAAAAACTGAAATAAAATAAAGAAATGCTATACCAAAAATAAGAGTAAACCCGTATCAATAGGTGGAACAGAATGGCTTTAAAGAGCTCTATACTTACCATCAATCGGTACAAATTCAAGTATTTTAAGTTGAAAATTCGGTGGCGTATCACAATTGAGGAATTAAGATATACTTGCTCAGAAAAATCACTTAAAAAGGATGTGTATTAATCTTCCCATTAGGAAGATTACAAAATGAAAATGCACTCACTCAACCTTCTATGTTCTATCTAGGGACTCACTCAACCTCAGAGATTGATACTCATTTCCCAATCAAAGGATCAATAACTCCTCAGAAGATAAAACTTTTTTTATTTTCTAAATAGGAAAATATAAACTCTATTGTACCTACAAATGAGAATGACATTCTAGTTTAAAAGTGATGGGTTTGTTGTGCTGTTGGGAAAGGAAAAGTATAGAGGGAATGAATTTGGGCCACTCAAGGAGGCTTGAAAGCTTCCATGAGCCTTAAGACTAGTCAGCTAGAATTAAGAGCCTTGGGTGGTAACAGTTTCTGTTTTCGAAACCATCCACTTGTTGGAATTTCGGCTCTCTTGATAAATGTATGATTGCTTGGAATTCCTCCTTCATTAAAGGTTGACATTGGAAATAGCTCCTTCTTGGTACGAGCTTGAATGAATAGAAATTCACCTAGGATTAACTTTTGGGGCCTGTCTCATCCTTATAACATGGCCTTGTACAAGTGGTGCAGGGTGAGGTTCGGTTCCATCACTATTGTTTATTACCTTCATCAAAAAATATTCTCCCTTCTTATCCTCTCTCTCTCCCCAATGCCTGATCAAAATTGGAATTTTGACTAGGCTCACATTAGATTTAAAGTGGAAAGTAACAACCATTAAAGAAAAAGTAGTTAGTTTCAATTAACTACAGTTTAGACCCTATAGTAATATGGAAGAACAAACTATATAAATATTCAATACTGGTAAAGAATATTTATTTTTAAATA
>JAODPA010123959.1:0-17693 GCA_025585075.1 Nepenthes mirabilis
TATTATATATTACGTTTCTTTTAATCCCAAACTTTAATTCGACACTCGAATGATAGAATGTGCACACTCCGGCACTAACCCAACAATTCCGAATATTCTCCCAAAATTTTATAATATTAAATTAATTTTTCTCACATCCGAATTACCCAAAATCACCAAAAATAATAAACAATTTTAATTTAATCTAATAAAACTATTTCAAAATTTTGGGATATTACAGCCTTACTAATTAAACAAATGGCCGATCAAAGCCTGGATTGTATTTGTTCAAACACAATCAAAAGTCATAGACTCTTATTCAAAACTTAGAAATGGGCCGTCTATATATAGCCTTGTAGACAGGGCCAAACGTCACTTTTTTCAACCCTGTAGATGATAGGGTCAGACAATGATCTTTCACAATAATATGTTAAGGCATTCAAAAATATACTATCCACCAAATCAATACCTTAGTCCATTCTTTAACTTAGGAAAAACTTTGCCTTTAGTTTTTAGTTCTTAGTTCTCATCCTTTCTGGAGAACGGTTCATCCTTTAGTTTTAGTTCTTAGTTCCTATATAATTCTTTATTTTTTTTCTTTTTCATGACAAATTTTGACAAAGCTCATTAAGATTAATCAAAATTAGCAACAATTCATGTAAAGAAATTTAGAACACTTCATACAAATTTAATAATTATATGAGGTATTTTTCTTAATTTCAAAACATACTGTATATAAATTCACAGGTAATAATTTAAAATTAACAATTTATAAACACACGAGGGTATTGGGTTCGAATTCCAGGCTTACAGAAACAAATTGTCATGTTTTCAGACATGAAAAATGGTTTAGAAATTAAAATACCTCACATATAACATGATATAGATGTTTAGACATAAAATTTTTTCTTAAAGTCATAAGGAATTGACAAGTCTACAAGATTAGTGTAAGATACCGGTTCTAAAAATATGATAATTAGGAGTAATTAAGTTAATATAAATAAATCGAGGTCAAAAGATATGAGAGAAATAAGATTAAAAAGCTCAAAGATCCAAAATTGGCAAAATTGGGAACCGACATTGTGAACCTTGAAAAATTAATCTGTAAATAAGATTTGAATTTTAAATTATAATATTTGTGGCTTATTAAACTAATATAATCAAAATTTTAGCCCAAAGATGTAAAAAATTGTGTTAGAATGGTCAAAATGGATCTCAAATTGTACGTGCATGAAGCAAGCTCGCTACAAGCTTGACCCAAGCCTGACCCATGCCCGAAGCATGACTCGGGCACAAAAAATAGAATGCCATGCCTGAGGCATGCCTGGGGCACATTCGGTAGAATCACGTGCTCGTGCACGGATCTTCTGGTACTATGGCGCTTGAACAGCGCTCGACTAGTGCTCGAGCCATCAGTCTGTGTATTCAAATGCGCAAAATGTTTTTTATGGCTATTTTCGGATGAAAAGAGAGAGAAGAGATAGAGAGAATGTGAAGGAGAAAAGAGAGAATGAGGAAATCGAGGCTTCCAAGTTCGATTCTGACTTAGAACTAGCTAGAGAAGTTGTAGACCGGGTCAAGGCAAATGCACTCATATACTTTTCTTCCTCTCGTTTTACTTTTTATTCCGATCCATTTGGGTATTTTCGTCCTGATACCCGAACATGCTTTTATTTGATAATAACTATGATTTGAGCATGCATATATGTTTATTCCATGTCCAATCTCTAAGTTTTATGTGGTATTTTGTACACAAAACCCTAACCTAGTGACCAAATGCTCTCACCCATTTATTTTAGGATTTATACATAAATTGACTTTAGAAAATGGATACCCATATCTTATATATGATTATTTATCGATTAGGCGTCTGATTTGATAGTTTTATGTGGTTTTAGTCACATGGAAACCCTAACCCACGCCCCGGCATTTTTACCTATGTATTTAGAGTTTATACATGATTTGGTTTTAGATAATTAAAACCCTAACTTTGAGAATGTTTTTACCTGGTTTATTTGGTACTTAGTCGCATAAAAATTGTACATGTTATTTTATATGTATTCCAAAAATTATATTGATGTTTTTGTGAAGGAAATTGTTGTCTAGAAGTTACAAAATTATATTTGGCTCATGGTGATAAGAATTTACTAATTATTCTTAAGCACTATGTTTATTCGTGCATATATTTGAAATCAGATAAAGACTTAAGTCCCCAAATCAATAACAAAGTGTATTTGTACTCAAGAATTATGGATTTATGCAAAGTGTAAGAAGGGAATCCATAATTTGATATGTTTTATGATTCGATCTCTAGGAGTGAGAACTCTATGTAAGAATACGGTGGATTTTTCCTTAAGTATGAGTAATCACGAAATCTAGACCAAGGATTTATATTCAAATGGTAGCATTTACTAATATGAATTAGGATATTATTGTGGAAGCACGATAATTGCGTCTAGGCCACGGCGGACATGGTGACATATGTTTTATAGCCCTGTATATCGGACTATACCGCTCACCATAGGATGTTTGAATTTCATAGATTTGTGCCTTAGAATGTGTGAAAGCAAACTTATTCCTTTCGTCGTTCGACCGCACCATTAGCTGGTAAAGCCTATGGCCCTAATCTGTAAAGATAAAGATAATTATGCATATTTAAGAACCTAAAGGAATCAAAAATAAAATGAAAAAGATAAAGGTATTCCAAAAAATACATTTAATAATGTTTCATATTTATGCATTTATATCATACTCCTATATCATTCCTCTGCTTTATTTTGAATATATTGTCAACTGTCCTTGACTATATTGTATCTTGTTGAGTATTTGACTTATCCTTACTCTTTTTTTTCCTTCAGATGAGTACGAGCTTATACCCGATGAAGCAAAGTAGATGATTAAAAGTCGGCTAGGCTGAAAGACTTGGAGGATGATCTTATGGACTTGATTTTATAATTTTATTACTCGTGAAGTACCTTTGTATATAATTTGATGGATTTATATATTGATGTAATTATATGTTGATGATGTACATGTAATTTAGTTTCTACTGTATTTGATTGATGTTTATACTTCCGCAGGTTTTTATGGTTTGTTTAGGCACACGGTGGCATCTTATCTAAGTTGATGTTATAACCAGAGTTATGATGTTGGTGTCATGAATTTGAATTGTGGATTTTAGATCCTGTGTTGTTTGTTGTGGATATATATATATATATATGTGCTATATAGGAATTTTATACAGGTTTGTATTAGTCTGACAGTCCTTTTACAGCTGAAACCATGCCGATTTTTTGTCAGAAAATGTTGTCCGTTATAGTTGGTATAAGAGAAAAAGATGCACTAGGTTGGACTTGAATCTTATGGGAAGTTTAGATTATAGTAAGATAGATTGAATAAGTAGATGAAGCCGTAAGATGATTAAGTTAGACCAAATAGTTCTAGTTATCCTAGTTTAAATGACTTAAGCTAAAACTAAATTAGGATCAATAGTTAACTTTGATTGTGTAGTTACGTTGTGAGGCCCCAAAATCAAAAATGTGATAATTAGAAGTAATAAAAATGATGATAATCATTAAGAGGCCAAACATGTATTAAAAAATGATGGTTGAAAGTAAAAAGTTTAAAAAATACCCGAATTCAGCAAGCAACTAAGTGGCACCTGCCGTGCACCGGAGGCGCTGCAGCGAGCATAAAAAATCCAGTGGCTACCCACTCGCCACGCACCAGGAGCGCTCGAGCGAGCCCCTGGCAGAAACCCCACACTCGAGAGCAGCCCCGACTTTTGCCCGCGTACTAACTTCATTTTTATTATAAAATGAAGGGGAAAAAGGAAAAGTGAGAGAGAGAGAGCAGAGTACGCGGGAAGAAGAGGAAGAAGAGAAGAGGAGAAAGGGGAAATTACTTGTTCCAATCCACACCCAGTAAAAATAATAGTAGATCAGGCCAAGGTAAGTATACTTCGGACGTTGTTTTTTATTTTTACCGATTCCTCTTGCTTTAAAGTTGATGAAAATGCTCTAAAATGTTATTGTTACATGTTTAAAGTAAACGAAGCATGTTTCTCTCGATTGTTCAGTTAGATTTTGTGTTTACCCATGCTTATTGAAAATTTTGGCTTCGATTTCGTAAACAAACATGTAAATAGTGTTCGATTTGGTCTCGAAAGCTTGCGATGAAACCATAACTCGAAAATATTGGAGATTTTTGGTTAAATTGCATGATTTAGTATATGTGTCAGGATTTATGGCATTGATTTCGCGAATGAACACATGTTTAGTGATCGATTTGAACCCGAAAGTGTTGGCGAAGCCCTAGGTACAAAAATGAATGGGTTTTAATGATTTTTAAGCATAGCTCCTATTACATAAAAGTAAATTGGCACTAAAATGAAGCTCCCAGTATAATTTATTTTTGAAAATTTGCACGGACTTATATTGATAAATTTCCATGCACTTATGAAGTAAAACTGACGGGTTTTGAGACCATTACCGTATGTTCCGAACGTTCTGAAGTTAACTGAAAGTAAATTGCGAAACTCTGATTATGAAAGAAGGTTTTTAATAAAGAAGTTATTTCTGATACTGTTATTTAGGACCCGAACTGATTACAATCAGGTTAGATTCTCTGCTATGTCTTAGAACTTTACGGTGGTGATAGAGGACAACTCTGTCCATGGAGTATATGTGGTCCACCCTTCCTCGGGGCGTTACGGTTAAGAGGAAAGTCTTTGTTTCTGGCCTACCTTCGGGTGGCACACCGCACTGTTCCCGCGAGATAGGATACTTCTGTTTAGTTTCTAGCCTTGGATTGTATGGAGTGAACACAATATATCCTCGATCATTCGCCCCCTCAGCTAGTAGGGTATATTGGCTGGGTCTATTATGTCACCGTTCTATTCTGTTACTGTTCTGTTCCGTACCATCGTTACTGTAGTGATTTTTGTTCCGTACTAATTACTGTACTGTTCAGAATAAAAGAGAAGTTTCTGATTCTGCTTTCTGGATTATACTGATTTTTGATTACCGATTTCTGATTACTAATTTCTGATTTCTTAGTTTAATATCATCAAGTATGCTTTCTCTGTTTCCTAGATTATATTCTACCTAATCGTTCTATTTCTGCATAGATTCACGACTGTTCTGCATCACTGTTTTACTGCATATATGCATGTATCTTGCTGGACCCCAGCTCACTATTTTATTATTTTTTCCCCTCCAGATGAGACAGTAGAGTTAATGCTCAACAAGAAAGAGTGACCAAAGGAAATTCCTAAAGACTTTTGAGGACCTGAAGTATTTTGGAGCTATTTTGGGAGAACTAGTTGATATAAAGACTTGACTGGACATGTGATTTTGTATATAGGTCTTGTATCTATGGATATTCATGCACATGTGGGTTTTGTATAGAATGCATATGATATATGTGATGGTAAAAAGGAAAACTATACTTCTGTGGGTCAATAGTTTAGCTTCCGCTCTAAACTTTTGGATATACTATACAGGTCCTAGATGACATCTCGTTATTGAACTGTTAGTATAGTTAATGGTTCTATAGATTTACGCCATGGATGGCACATGTGATCTTGTGTATATGTGTTGTAGGAAGAATTGTGATATAATTGATAGTTGTGTGCTTGTAATGGTTGATAATACAAGTTGTATTTTTGGGTTTTCATCAAGTTACAAAGGAGACTCTGTCAAAATTTTTGTATAAGTCTTGCCTTATATTTTAGTCCGTTAATTCTATTTTTTTCTTGACGAAAGCTTCTGAGGAAAAAAAACCGTTCCGTCCCAATTGGTATCAAAGAATTGTGATTCCTTAGGAATTAATTGACCGAAAAGTGGAGGTATAAGTTTGAATCTCTGTATTGAAGTCTTGTAGGAATAGATTAAGGAAGTTAAGGCAACTAGGACCCTTAAGAGATTGGTTCTTAGGCTAGGTTTAAATTTTCTTAAACTGTTAAATATTTCTTTATCATTCCATTGAATCCTTGTCCTTATAACATTGTGTTTACCTTGATTATAGGATAGCAAGTAAAAGGGGTAGAAGAAATGACAATTATGGTGCTAGTACGCCCTATGATAGAAAGGCTGCTTACATTGATCTGTTGGAAAGGATGACTAATGTGGTAGAATCCGTCGAGTAGAGGCATATGGCTCTGGTTCCTACACCCAAGCCAGCTCCGACACTTCCTGGTCCCACAACGTATGACAGATTCACAACGGAGCGAGCACCGAGCTTTCTAGGAAAGCCTGATCCAGCGGAAGCAGATGCCTGGTTAAAGATCATGAAGAAAATATTCACTGTGTTAGCTGTACCGGTTGGGAGAAGGTCACCTTCACAGTATATAAACTACAAGGTGAAGCTGATAGCTGGTGGAGTATACAGAAGAGGGCGATGGGAGTGCCTAATGATATCATTACCTGGGAGATGTTTGAGGATGATTTTGTGGAGAAGTACTTCCCATCCAGCCTTTGAAATCAGAAGGAGCAAGAATTTATGAGGTTGAGGCAAGGAAACATGACGGCGAAGGAGTATGATGCCAAATTTATCGAGCTGTCCCGTTTTGTGCCCTTCTATGTAGAGGATGAGCAAAAAAAGGTGAAGAAGTTCCAACAAGGGTTACCGGATGACATTAGGAAGTCGCTGTCAATTTTAAAACTCCAGGCTTATGCCGAGATTCTGGACAAAGCGGTGATTTATAAGAAAGAAGTGGAGATGGAGAGATTCTATGCAAAGAGGACCGCTAGCCGAGCGGGTGTTACTACCAGATCTACTGTGGTATCTTCTGGACCGTCCAAGAGGACTAGGACAGCTGACAAGAGAAAGAGTATTGTACCGGCTCAGTCAGTAATCAGTTCTAGAGGATTAGTTGAAGATTGCACATTCTGTGGGAGAAGACATCCAGGACAAGCATGCCGTAAGTTGTCGGGAGCATGTTTCAGATGTGGGCAGCAGGGCCACCTGCTCAGGGACTGTCCACTACCTTCGAGGCTAGAGGGAAAGAAGTCTACTGTCTCTGCAAAGGCCTTCACAGTGACTGTTTGGGACCCAGAGGCATCTCCGAATGTCATGGAAGGTACTCTTTATATTTATGGAGTTTCTACATCTATATTATTTGACTCGGGATCTACCCATTCTTTTATTTCTCCGTAATTTGCATGCTGTATTGCATCTGCCCCGTGTATTATAGATTGTGAACTATCTCTATGTACTCCCACTGGGTCCCCTGTGATTACGGATGTTATGTATCTGGGATGCGTAGTTGAGGTGAATGGGAACTATTTGGTTGTGGACTTGGTGTTGTTGAACATGGGTGATTTTGATGTGATTTTAGGGATGGACTAGCTCGCAAAATATCATGCCAGTATTGACTATTTTCTGAAAAGGGTTTATTTTAATATTTTTAAAATTGAGCCCTTTCTCTTTCATGGCATTAAGAAAAACGGGGTTCCTGTATTGATCTCTGCTTTACATGCTAAGCATTTGATGAAAGGTAGATGCAAAACTTACTTGGCATATGCCTACACTACTGGAAGTCATAGTGTGTCGGCTAAGGACATCCTGGTTGTTTGTGACTTTGAGGATGTATTTCCAGAGGAATTACCCGGATTACCTCCACACCGAAAAATCAAGTTTGAAATTGCTATTGTTCCTGGTGTTAGTTCGGTTTCTATGGCCCCCTATCATATAGCTCTGGCTGAATTGAAGGAGTTGAAGTTGTAATTATAGGAGCTGTTAGACAAGAGCTTTATTAGACCAGTGTATCTCCTTGGGGTGCATCTGTTTGTTCATGTGGAAGAAAGATGGGTCTTTGCGGTTGTGTATTGACTATCGTGAGTTGAATAAAATCACAATTAAAAATAAATATCATCTACCACGTATTAATGATTTATTTGATCAGTTGTAAGAATCTCGGGTATTCTCGAAGATTGATTTGAGGTCTGAGTATTATCAATTGAGGATTAAGTCAAAAGATGTGGCTAAGACTACTTTTCGGACACGTTATGGCCGTTATGAGTTCCTTGTTATGCCTTTTGGCCTTATGAATGCTCCAACTGCTTTTATGGATCTGATGAATAGGGTGTTCAGGCCGTACTTGAATAAAATTGTGGTGGTGTTCATTGACGATATCCTGATTTATTCAAAGGATTATGAGGAACACAAGATTCATTTGAGGAAAGTACTTCAACTGCTCCGCGAGGAAAAATTGTATGTCAAGTTGAGTAAATGTGAATTCTGGCTCGAGAGGGTGATGTTTTTGAGGCATGTGATTTCTGATGGTGGTATTTTTGTGGATCCCAGGAAAGTAGAAGCTGTTAAAAACTAGAGTAGGCCGACTTCTGTAACTGAGGTTAGGAGCTTTGTATGCATTGAGGGATATTACAGATGTTTTGTAGAGGATTTCTTACAGATTGCTATGCCTCTGACTCAGCTACTGAAGACGGAGGCTAAGTTTGTGTGGACAGAGGAGTTTGATCTGAGCTTTTAGGAGCTAAAGGATCGCTTGACTACCGCTCTAGTGTTGATCATCCCAGAGGGTTCAGGAGGCTTTAAGGTGTACTGCGACACCTCTAAGGCTAGCCTAGGATGTGTATTGATGTAGCATGGTAAAGTTATAGCTTATGGATCTAGGTAACTGGAAGTGCATGAGAAGAACTATCCTACTCATGATCTGGAACTTGCTGCTATTGTCTTTGCTTTGAAAATTTAGAGACATTATCTATATGGTGAGAGGTTCTTTGTGTATTTTGATCATAAAAGTTTGAAGTACCTATTTTTAGAAAAAGAACTTAATATAAGGCAAAGGAGATGGCTTGATTTTTTAAAGGATTATGACTGTGAGATACAGTACAAGCCAAGGAAGGCCAATGTAGTTGCCGACACATTGAGTCCCCGATTGGGATATGTGGCACACTTGCAGATCAAGCAGATGGAGATGTTGGATTACCTAAAACAATGTGATATCCAACGTTATGGTAAAGGTGATTGTGACAGACCAGGTTATTTTCCTAAAATAATCCTCCATCAAAAAAATAATATAATTTAATATCATAAATTTCTGGAGAAAATTGGGGGCAGAGTTCCTTTTGTAAATCTGACGTTTGCCAAAATACAAACACCTGTACAAAACCCTGCAGTGGATCTCATATATATTTATCACTATACACAGGATCTCATAGCCACCAAACTCCTACAGTGGCACCGATGTCATAACACATGTATGGTGTCGGCCGAGGAACAGATGCCAACTAAAAGAATCCCATTAAGGCCACAAATACAACCTACGGAAGTATGACAACCATAATATACAATACAAAAATCAAAATGATCCATCCATCCTTATATGTATATATACCGACATGGCATGATGATATACAAAATTTCGGTGATGTACAAAAATGCACTAAATCTTCGAGCTTCTTACAAAATCTGGTCTCCTAACTCGTCCCTTTAGCCTACTCGGTTTCGTCGAGCATCAAAGAATTATCATCTGAAAAGAGAGAGAGAGCAAGAGTGAGCTTATCGCCCAACAAGTGTAAACATACACCACTACTGAATATGGATAAACAATAAGGACAAATAAAAAAGATGGGAAAATCTCACTTATTTTAAAAAAAGGGGAGCATAAGAGGGAGGAAACCTTTGGAAGTCATATGATTTGCATATTAACATTTCGTATGCTTTTACATACATTTATCATTATTCCTATTAATCTTTGCCGACCAGGGCCGCTTTTACATACATTTATCATTATTCCTATTAATCTTTGTGGACCAAGACCAGTAGGTCGTACTAGCAAATAATGCTAGTACGACTAGGGCTAGTAGGTCGTACTAGCCAGAGAACGAGGAAAGGATAATGATAATCCTCATGATCTAAGGCCGTGAGGGCTTATTCTTAGACTCAGCCGGGGGGTCGTCTGTATATCATGCCAATACATCAAGTCAATAATCACCCCATTCCCCCGGGGTACCAGGGCAGTTCCTCATTCTTCTACAATAGTATCCTAAGGCGTGACACGGACATTACCCGCTCACACAAGCGACCAGAATACGCGGCCAAAGTATTCTTCGAGTTTCCACCGAGATGGATGTGTCAAGCCAGAGAATACTACCCAATGAACATAAGTCCATGGTCCTAGTTTCATGATTCCATTTCCATTTCCATTTGAGGGAAAGTCCACCGTATTCCATTTGCCATAACTCCTGCCATTTGGGAGGTTCCATCATTCGTATATCACATTGTTGACTTCCATCCATTTTGGTCGTTTGGTTCTCATTTCACTTTGGATCTTAAACTTTTTAAGTGATTCAACCATACGTATAATTATCAAGGTTCATGAGAGATCGGAGTTGCTTACCATTGATGAGCCATTATCAAATCAGGGTCCTCCGGAGCCCGTTTCAATACAATCGATGCACAAATTCATAATTTCAAGCTTGCATTCAAATGTAATCAGTTAGATATGCTTCTTATACCAATTAAATAAGATAGAGACATGTAACTTTCCATTATACCTCGGGTGAACAGTGTCAGGAGGCATTTAGAGGTTTCGGACGCCACGAACGGGTCGATTCTTGTGAAATCGGATGCTCGGTCGATATGTATACATATTTGGGACGTGGTGATTCATATTTTGGGGTCAAATTAACATAATTTGAAGGAAAAAATAGTGAATCCCGAATTTGGGTGAGGGTTAGGGTTTCGTGATAACAGATCGAACGATTCAATCCACGAAATGAACAAATAATCACATATTCATGGGGCAAACTTCATAGGTTGCACATTCTCTGCATTTTGGGTGGGTATCGGAACGATAATACCCATCGAAGAATGAATAAAAATTAAAAGAGAGCAAACAGTGAGTATGAGAACACTTGCCTTGACGCGTGCTATCACTTTTCTAACTGGCTTTCAGATGAATTCGGACTCTATGCCTCGATTTCCTCCTTTCTCTCTCTAAGCTTGGCATTCTTTCTCTCTCTTCCTCTCCGAAATGCTCTGGAAAAAGTGGGGGAGTGAAGATTCGTGAAGCTAGCCACGTATTTATACTAGTCGGGCCGCTCGAGTGCCCGGCGAGCGAGCAGCGACCACGGCCTTGCTGCTGGCCGGCGCTCGAGCGCTCACAGGCGTGCAGCAGGCGGGGCCAGTTCTGGTTTTTCCGCTCGAGCGGCCAGCGGGCATGGAAGGTTCTAGAAAATGCGCTCGAGCGGGCTCGAGCGTGCAGCAGGCGAGGGAGCTACTGGTTTTTAGGCTCGAGCGGGACTCGAGCGTTCGGTAGGTGGGGAGTTACCGGTGGCGTTTTCAGCAACAAAAATCCCAAATCTTTACTAAGTTTTCTTCCAATACTTACATTTAACCATCCAATAAGTCTAATATTATTTAGAGGAATATTAATTGCCTCATGTTAAAGTCTATTTTAGGTTTGGGAACCTCACAGTGATAGAGTGCTCCTGTCGTACCTTCAGATCTAACCAGAGGTAGTAATAAAATTAAAGAGAAGTAGGTGAATGATCTGTTCATTATGGGTGTTGTTAGTGATCTGAGTAAGGAATCCTGAGCTGATTTTAACGTCCGGACTGATGGAGTGCTGAGATTTAGAGACTGATTATGTGTACTGGATGATAGAGGATTGAATGAGAAGATTTTGAAGGAGGCTCACCGGTCCCGGTATACGATTCACCCAGAGATGAATAAAATGTATCAGGATCTAAAAAAAACCTTCTAGTGGAGGAATATGAAGAGAGATATCGTGGCTTATGTGGAGAGATGCCTGGTATATCAGCAGCTGAAAGCTAAGAGGAGGAAGCCTTCTGGATTATTACAGCATATGCCGATCCCTAGCTGGAAATTAGAAGACATTGCTATGGACTTTATATCGGGTTTATCGAGGACTTCTAGGAATCATGATGCCGTTTGGATTATAGTTGAACGACTGACAAAATCAGCTCACTTTTTGGCAATCAAGATGACCTATTCGTGTGATAGGTTGGCTTAGTTGTATGTAAATGAGATCGTGAGGCTTCATGGAGTTCTTGCCTCCATTGTGTCATATAAAGATCCACGTTTTGTCTCGAGATTTTGGGAGAGCTTGCATAAGGAGTTGGGGACAGAGTTGAAATTCAGCACTGCATATCACCCCAGACTGATGGCCAATCTGAGCGTACCATTCAAATTCTTGAGGATATATTAAGGGCCTCTATTTCGGAGATGAAAGGAACTTGGGACACTATCTGGCACTAACTGAATTTGCTTATAATAATAGCTATCAGGCTAGCATCATCATGAAATCTTTCGAGGCATTGTATGGGAGAAAATATAGGTCACCGATTCATTGGGAGGAGATTGGAGATAAAATGATTTTAGACCCGGAGATTATGAAAGAAACGGTGGAGAAGATTAAATTGATTTGTGACAATCTGAAGATTGCTCAGATGTGATAGAAAATGTGAGGTTTCAGATTTAAGAACTTAATAATAACGAGGTGATTAGTATGTTAATGATCAATACTAATCATATGGAAAGATTAAGGTTCGGTGTCGGAGGAAAATTAGGAAAAATTATTCGGGTCCGGGCTGCTGATGCCCTGCCAGCAGGCTTGCGCCTGTTGGGCGCTCGAGTCACAGCTCAAGCGCTGGTGCCAGAGGCACCCCTCGCCGCTCGAGCTCTGCTCAAGCGGAAGAACCAGAAGCGAGGCCGCTCGCGGGCCGCTCGAGCGCACGCGTAGTATAAATACGTGCCGAGTTTCTCCTCTCCCTCAATTTGCGATCGGTCGAGGGTTTTGAGGAGAGAGAGAGGGGCGCGCCTAGAGAGAGAAGAAGGGAGATCGAGCCCGGGAGTCCGATTCCGTCCGAGAGCCCGGTATAAAAGTGAAAGAACGCATCGAGGCAAGTGTTCTCATACCCACTTCTCGTTCTCTTTCGTTGTTCTATGTATTTTCGTTGGGTATTTTGTGTCGATACCCACGGGGAACGTTAGAATCTTGAAACCCATGCCTTGAGGTCCAAGAAAATGTAGTTGTTTATCCGAATCGTGTCCGATTCGTCCGGGTGGGTTTTACCGAAACCCTAACACACGAAAATTGGGGATTTCCCCTTTCCCGTCCTTGTATCATGAAATTGACCCCAAAATATGAATTCCCATGTCCCATTGACGCATATATATCGGCCGTTTTGACCGATATCGGGTGGGTACGATCTCGCACGTTTCGACCCGTTCGCGGCGTCCGAGCCCTCTAAATGGGTGCTGTTACTGTTCACCCGAGACCGAAGGTGGATTTTACGCGTTGTCACCTTCGTAAAATGTTGAAATGACCCTAGAATATGAATCCCCGTGTCCCAATTGTAGGTATATATCGACTGGATGCTGAATCCCGTAAGATTTGACCCATTCGTGGCATCCGGGAGCCTTAAAAGTTCCCCGTAATTGTTTATCCGTAAATGATTGGGAGGTTGCATACTCCCACCCTCGTGATAAGAATCAAACCCAAAAGTGAAATCTTGTGTACGAATTGTGCGTACGAATCCACCGGACGGCTGATTTCCAAGTATCGAACCGTGTACGGCGTCCGGGTGGTCAGAGAGAAATCTGATAATGTTCACCCAAAACGAAATGAGAAATGTAAAGTGATATGTGATCATAATTGTAATGAAAGTAACGTTTAACTGATTAAACGTAAATGTGAGCTCCAAAACGTGTATCCGTGTGCTGGAGGCAAGGGATGAGTCTCGGAGGTTCCAAAGTGATATGTGATCATCGGAGGTAAGAATCTGATCTCTCTTGTGAACTTGAATTGATTATTGTGATTAAGGGAACTGGATCCCATAGAAAGTGGAATTGAACTTATGATGACTTGTTGTGAATAAGGGAATTGAGTCCCATTGGATATTGAGAATCGTGACGTGAATGGAAAGGAGTCCACATTGTGCTTGTGATGATATGATCTCCTAGATAGAGATGTGTTTGATGATGTAATCTCCCGGTTGGAGATGACTGTGATGGGAATGAGGTTTCCCGAGATGTGATCGTGTGTGGCAAATGTGGATTTTCCTCTCCAAGTGTTGAACCTAATCTTGAAACTAGGACCTTGAGTCATATGGGTAGTATTATTTAGTATACCATGTCCATCGCGGTGTGAACCCGAGGAATACTTGGCCACGTATTTCGGCCGCTCGTGGGAGTGAGTGATGTCTGTGGTACGCTTTAGGAAACTACTGTGGAAGAACGAGGATTGCCCTAGACCCCGGGGGTGTGGGGTGTGTTTGTCGACGCTACATATTGAGATGTAGTCATCTGTGATGATTGTTGCATGGATGCAATCGAGGGTCGTGTGCTACCGACCGAAAGTAGTAGCCGTGGCTTTAGAATGTGTAGCGAACACATTCCTATCCTCGTTCTCTTGCATCGTTGGTTAGTACGATCTACTAGCCGGGGTCCGCAAAGATAATGTAATAATGATAACGAATAATGTCCAACCAATGTAATCATGAAAACCGTAAGAATCTTGTGAATCCAAATGATGACCAATAAGTGTAATTGTGAGAACCGTGGGAATCAAGTGATTCCAGTTGTTCCTGTTTCCCTCTCCTGTTCCCTGATTTTGGAGAGTATATGTTTCCTCCCGTTTTAGTCCTTGTACATGTCTTGGAAGGGTGTTTATGATTACATTTGCTGAGCTGTTGGCTTACTCTTACTGTTGTTGTCTCTTTTTCAGATGAGAACACTTAGCTGGCGTAAGTAGCCAAACAAGGAGAGGCTTGCTTGATGTGATTGGCTGGACGGCGAGTGATTAGAAGATTTGGACATAGAGTTGGATCGGACTGTGGACAGCCACTCAGTGTTGAGCGTGGCTCATTGTTGTTGTTTTTATGGTTTTATTATGCTTCCGCAGATATTTGATGTTATAGTTTGCTTCCGCGTCTGTATTGATGTTTTGAATTTTATTTCATATTAGATGGCATCTCTCTAGATCCAGTATAGTAGATACGATTACTGTATCGGAGCCATGGATGATATGGCTGTGTTGTGATCCTGTGTGGCGTGTTGTAGGCTTTGAGTTAAGCCTTTTGTTTAGATGTGTGCTTGTGCATGATATTATTTAACAGGTTGTATTTTTAGTTTTCGTCCAATTTCAGAGGAAACTCTACCGGATTTTCTGTAGAATCCATAAGTATTAATTATGGACTTTGGTTTGTGTTGCCATTGATGGAGATTATTCGATGGAGAATAATCTGGTCCGTCACAATTGGTATCAGAGAAAGGAGAGATGCCTTAGGTTTGATCTGAATCATATGCGAAAGTTTAGGTTTGATTAAGATTGATAGTTTTCGCGAATGAAGGCATGTGAGGACTGAGTTAGTTCGGGTAGTTTTGGTTACCCCGATCCCAGAACTTAGACTAGAGCGCTAAGTATGAAGCAGTAACTTAGTTCGGATGGCTAGCCTACACGTCCTAGCTTGTGTTCTAGGAGTGGCTAGATTCAAATTGCTTCGGTTTTAAGGAAATATTAGTAGTGGCTCCTTGTTGGGGACTACTAATATTTGTGATTGGGTTGTCGGGAAGGGAGGAAGATGGTGTGTCGAGACACCTTAGTGTTTGAATTTGATCGGTGTTGATTGGGTCCTTGAGCTGATTAGTGTTGCTTCAAGGCCTAAGTTAATTAACTTGGTTTGAGGTCTAAGTTTGATTTGTTCTCGGTTGAAGTCCTTGGATTGGTATTTTGCTTCGAAGGGTTGCCAGGTCAACCTAGGGAGCATTAGTAAGGTGGAGTTAAGTTTGGGTATATGAAGTCTAGGTTGAGACTTCATAATTGTTTTGGAGATGCTAAAGTGTCTGGACTTCTAGACAGTCCAGATCCTAGTAGGGATGAGATGTGGATTTTGAGGTTTAAGATATCGTTGTAGTGACCCATGTCTAATATAAGATATGGTGTGCTGCCCCGTGGTAGATAGGAAGTGAAGTTGACCTCGGATGGTTGACGTGAGAAAGATCTTGGGTCTCGAGGATTAAGAGATGTGGTCCATGTGTTATGGAAGTTTCTTGGATTAATGTTTTGTGTCGATGAGACTCTTAGGAGCGTGTCTTAATAGTGGATAGTCCGATCACGAGATTTAAGGATATCTTTAGCCCCGGACAGGTGGTGAAAAGGTTCGGTGTTTTAAATCGAAGTCCTAAGGTATGAACTCAAAGTATTAATATGTCACCTGTCGTAACAAGAGATTGTGATCCGAAGTTGTTTTGGAGATTCCAAATCCATGTCGTGATTGTGTTTTGAGTTATGTGTAATTGGGAGGACCTAGGCTGGGCAGTAATGATAAAGGTGACCTAGAGTTTGGAAGGGCAAAGGATATATGAAAGTGGCTGTTCATGGATGAATCTTGGACGAATGCTTCTCTAAAGAGATTTTGAAACTAGGATCTAAGTTATAGATAGTACGGGTGTTGGATTGAGAATGGTTGTATCCTCTGATCTTGGATTGAGGAAATCCAGCACCGTAGGATCAGAGTTCGGCGGTGATGGTGCATGAGGAAATATTTGGATTGCCGAAATTGGAAATGAAATTTCTCAATCCTGATGTCACAACACTTGCATTTTGGGGACCCCGATTATGTTTATGGTTTTGTGATTCGAGGGATTAAGGATCTAAGTTCAATATAAGTGGTATCGAGGTGGTGATATGCTTGGAGCTCGTGAATATGATTGGTTGGGCTAACTTGAACTATCTTGTGGTGCCAATCTTGATGATGACTTGGTCAGTAAGTTATCGGGTCAATCTGCATTGTGTTGGTAAACCTTTTGTGCCTGGTGATTGGATTGTGTGATTTTGGGTATGAACTTGAGATAGTTAAAGTATTAAGTCTTTGTCTGATCGTAATAGCAGTTCGATGGGCGAACTGCAGTACTATTGTAGTGGGTTTGGGAAAGGATAGCATATCGCAATCAGGTTGTAGGATTTGATGCGTGAGTTTGAATTGATCGAGGTATCAAGAAATTGATATCGTCTTTCTTGTAGATCATTGGATCGAGGATGTTATCAAAAGGAAGATTTGGCTAATTTACCGTTGGATCGGTAATTCGAGGTCATGTTGAACCGATGCTAATCGTTGAGGATCTTAAGCAGGGCTATGGAAGTATCGGCTTTAGTATCGTGATAAAATATTTGAGAGCCTTCAAGGTAAATAGATGGACGGATAAGGTGGTTCACGAATTTCAAAATTGGCTAGGAGACTAATGATTGGATGATCAGATTTTGCGGATGGATAGGAGTAGTCCGTGAGCCGTCGTGAAGGCTTGATGAATTCTGAGATCGATTTGAATCCATAGCATGTGAATGGTAGATCAATAGGAGTGGTCGCCTCAACGGTATTCAGGTTAAGGATATGGTCACTATAAAGTCCAGAAAGCGCTGTTTGGATTTTATAGGATCGTTGGCGTTTCATGAAGTTTTATGGGATGATCTTTCGACCACGTCTGGGTCGATGTTGAGGTAGCTTCATGAGATAATAAAGGAATTCAAGGATATCGATGGTGTGTGCAATGGCTTAAGGATTGAGTCATGATTTGTGGATAGCTAATAATTCGCATGTCCCATTGAGAAAGGAATGCGAATTTAGTTGAGAAAATGCCTTCCTAAGCTTGTGGCATTGTGATTGCATGATTTTGAGGACTTAGGATTTTAAGCGTGGCTGGTTGAGGAGGCCGATTTGGGT